>JAJDFE020000107.1:0-72548 GCA_021527465.2 Geoglossum glabrum
TACATTACAGAATCGAGAGTACTTCTGCTGATCCAACTTCGTTACATTGTCTCTAAGAATACTTTACAACGACTTTACGCCGAAGAGCCTCCATCGTCTATAAGCCGTCACACTACTAGCTAAACCCTAAGATCCATGCTACGGTCTTATAGCCGGCTAGTTGTTGGTTGAAGTTGCGTCTCTCTTGCAGCCGTGAAGAAGTTCGAGATTGCACTATAGGTAGTAAGTAACGTTAACCACGACAGAAAAGACTACCGGAAAACCTAGGAATACTGACCTTTCCCTCATAATCTTGGGCTCTTGCGGATGGGCTCAAATGGCTCTGTGCTCTCACCATTATGACGCCATTTGCCTACAAGTGATAAGTGATACTGGATATCTGATAGAAAGGCTGGTGTACTTACGAGTAAGTTGATGTTGAGTTTTTCGTGTTCCATCTGGGCCTAATTGTCAGGGCCTAAACGGTTGGTCGCAGGTGCTCGGGCTCGGTGTATGGTAGATGGGCGTATGGTCAGTACTACGAGCTCGATAGTTCGTATAGGCTCGTGGTCCGTGGATGTGGTGACGCAAGTATAGCTCTATTCTAATGATGCTCTATGTACAATACGTGTGTTGACTGATGAGGTTGCAAGAAGCATCCTTATCGGTCTCTAATAGGGGTTCACGAGCCGCGAACCTTGGCGGTGCGAGCATGGCTCGCTCTGCGATCCGAGTTCCCATATGACCGTTATACTAATTGTGTAGTATATCCTTCCATATTAATTTTCAAAAGCGGGGGGCATTGGAGCCTCTATGTATATCGATGCATTTGGGGAGGTGCTCAAGTTGAGTTGAAACGGGGGGAATTACGAGGTGCGGTTAAGCCGGGGAAGCCGATTAGTGGATACTAAAACTGCCCCTCCCTGACTTTGTCTAGCTACAGATAGTGATTGGCTGTGTGGTAGACAGTCTCATGTTCTTGGCGAGCTAAAACTCGCGGCGCGTGGAACACATGTCCTGCGCTCCGCCGCTTTTGCAGGATGATGAAGGTTTTATTGAGTTCAGTTAAAATAAGTGCCTCCCAAATAGCGGGCTTTTGAGGCCTAGATTAATAAGGCCCTAAAAGCAGCGGACATATTGGCGATCGGGACTTGAGAAGTCAATCGAACCCTTTTCTAAATGGTCTTGATTCTGACGAGGTTTGGCCGGTCACAGAGGGAGGGTGCACCAGAGGTATGTAGTAGTAAGATGTGACTTGGAAGAGAGATGGAGGTCATAGCTGCATGGCAGGAAATGATTTTGAGGAATCATTTTTGTATCAACAGAGGCCACATTTCGCTGCACCAGAGTCCCAATATTATATATAGTTATTTCTTCATGGGAAAAAAACAAGAAACAGCTGCGCTGTTTCTAAGTTTTTTTCTTCTGGATTGATGTAATATGGCGAGTGGAAATCATGATGAGTCTGTTGACTACCAACAAAAGGGGTATCCCGGCGTTATCTGATGTACGTCTCTGGACCCTTATTAATAGTTCCATGTTATCCAATCGATAGGGAGAATGCAGCTGTTGAGGGCAAGCTGAAAACTTTCACGTACATTCCTTCTGATGCGTCTCCACAAAGGCTATGCTCTCGTCTTATTGTTAGTACTCAGCGGTGCCCCACCATTAGCACTTTCCATAGCAGTACCGCTCTCAGAAACGTGTCAGTCCCCTCCTTTGTGCAAATCCATTCTACCCTACTGGTGTGCCTTGTGGGGGTTAAAGATACTTGCTATCAAGCCCTGCACCTTTACTGCAGGGTTATGCCCAGCTCAGTCATTGTGTAAAAGCTACCTCGAATCGGAAAGTCTCTCTGTCGAGAGAGGAAGTATGTCCGTGTCCAAGCCTAGATTGCTGTCTCATGCTTTCTTCTAGAGCCGATAGATAGGTGCTTCGTGGTTCATCGGCTTCCCTCCGCCCAGTCACATCTCGGTCCAGTAGTGCCGTACTTAGCAATATGTGCCTTTATATCCTTTTTTTCGCACATCCTTACAGTGCCACCCATCTGCCGTCTTTCCGAAAGTTTTAAAACAACTGACTGAGCTTCAATAGTGTCTAGCAGTGCCCCACTCGCATCTATCAGAAACACATGGGTACTCTCCTTTCTTCATATCCCTCCAACTCTGCCACCAACTCGAAATCTGCCTTGCTTTGACTCCTTGCGACGAGAAGGGTAGTATGTCCGCGTCATTCCATGCAAGCTGGCTCAGTCCAGGTGGAACACGAGACAACTGGGATCTCCGCGGGAACCAAGGTTCACGGCTTGTGATCCCCTATTAGAGACCAACAAGGATGCTTCTTGCAACCTCATTAGTCAACATATATATTGTACATAGAGTGTCATTAGAATAGAGCTATATCCACATCACCACCTCCACGAACCACAAATCTATATGAACCTTATATAGTTCATAGTACTAATCATATACCCGTCTACCACATGCCGAACCCAAGTACCTGCGACCAATCGTTTAGGCTCTGACAGTTACCTACCATTAAAAGCCTTTTATAAGTCAGAAAACAGAATGTTCCTTCAAATGCTATGCATAATATGTTGAAGGAAGAGAAGGAGAAGATGAGAGTTGGAAATTGATAGTAATGAATATATTACATAACTATGATGCTAACAATCCAATTGCACATCATCAACACCACAGGTTTACAACTTCGGTATAGGATCGCATTGCAGCTACGACTAAAGCAGGTATTACTCCAAAAGAAATAGCTTCTTTACTTTCTATTGAGTTTCCAAATCAATTATGGACTATGCAAGATATTTATAACCTGCGTTGAGAATTGAAATCAGAATCGCTGCAAAGCAAATCCTCAATGGAAGCTATGCTTTATGAGTAGGAGATTAATAAGTATGAATTCAACTACTATTCAAATACTGATGGATGTCACGAATGTAGATTCCAGTCACTTGGAAAGTAAGATAGGACTACTTCTATTCAATGCTTCAAAGCTAAAGAAGAGAGAAGATGTAGAAGGAGACCTCACGTTTTTATATATAAGAAGAGAGAGCTCTCGAACCTACCACGAACTGTCATGAGCCATGCCAGCCATAGTTAGGCCTGCAGGCTATACTATAAACAGTAATAGTTTGTGATGTGATCTGTTTGTAAGTTCGTTAGGCAGCACGGTTGAGGTCCGCATAGAGGCTTGCATCATGATTAAGGCTCATGTAGAGGTTTGAGGACTTTGCATAAGGTTTGTGGGTCTGGTGATAAGCTTATGTGGCTCAGTGAGGCTTGTAGAGGCTAGATCAGAGGCTCAGATCAGAGGTTTGTAATAATGGACATATTACATATCTTTATTTTGCTTATCCTGATTTATTACTTCTCTTGAAACAATACCTGGAACTTCTTTTAATAGATTGTATATATAAAACCAATCGTTTTAACATGCTACTTCTAGATATTATTGGCTGTACAGGAATTAGTTGTACCTTTTTTGTTGTCCTTATTTTTCTTATTGGAGAAACAGAAAAAGATTATAATTCTGTCCTACAAATACTTTTTGAAGTGATGAATATACATGAAATTTCATGTCTGGAAGTTGTTGTGATGGATGAGAATCAAGATCTAATGAACACGATTACAAATGTATTTTCAAAAACTGCTAATCTCCTTTGGGGTTGGCATATTAACAAGAATGTTCTCTCTCATGCTCATAATCTCAAATTGTATGAAAGGGGTAGGGAGGAAGAAACCTCGTTCATGAGTCAATAGCAGGAAATAGTTACTTCCAAAACAGTAACAGAATATGAAAAGAGGTGGATTGAATATCAGAAGAGATGGAAAAATCACCAACAATGGTTAAGATATTTATCGAAAACATAGCTTGACAAACATAAGCAGCAATTTGTTTACTGCTGGACTAATTGACATTTACATTTCGGCAATCAAGAAACATCCTGTGCTGAAGGAGCACATTCAGTTATCAAAAGATATCTTCAAGTATCAACTGGAGATCTTCATAGAGTTTTTACAAAGTTATTTCTGATGTTAGCGACCCAACATCAGGAGCATTGGGCTGCAGTTTCCATAGCTCAAAATCACATACCTCAAACCTTTTGAAACCCACTTTTCCATGCCCTAATTGGACATATTACATTATTTGCAATATGGCGAGCCTTCGATCAAAAGCAGATTCTAAATCGACCATCCCTTCACCAACCATGTAGTCAAAATCATATTGACTCAATGGGTATTCCATGTTACCATATTATGAAGGAAAGAATATCTCAGAACCAGGTTTTATATTAGCAAGACTTTCATATATATTAATTCTTTAATCGACTTCCAGAAGATAGTGAGCTACAAATACTAATTCTTGATCCACTTGTTGTACGTACAAAAGGACAACCTTGAGATTCAGTAAACCAACAGCCTAAATCATCAACATCTTGCATTCCTTCTTAGTTTGAACAATTGCTTTCCTCAAGTTCTATTCCACAACAGCCAAAGTCAAGAAAGCATACAAGAACAGGACGGAAAAAAACTAAAGAGTTAGAATCAAAGAAAGAGCAGGAAAAAGAAAAGGATACAGAGACTGAATCCCATGACTCATCTGAGGATGAGTTGACACATCATGAATTGGTATGACTGGTTGCATCTCGAGGAGCAGCAGAACCATTATGGACACAAGAGCCAGAGTTTTCTGGTATGATAAGAGCAACACATATATTTGTTGCAACAAAGGGCAATAGAAAGGCATGATGATAATTATCTCATAAGGGGATGAAACAATCTGACTTGGGAATTAGTAATAAAACATTTATTGGTATGTTTTTGGGAACTCTGGTATTGTGTATTCAAAAGGTAAGAATCTAATCGTAACTCAATATCAAGTTACTAATTTATCTTTATAGTACAAATTATTGACTGGATGATAATAACTTTTCTGAGTTACCCTGCCGGAATATGATCTAGGTGTTGGGAGTATACTTGTGAGTCAGTAAGGATATACTACATAAGAGCTAGTTACTGACCTTCTCCTGTAGCCGTCTTGACCCATGAGATACAACCACACTAGATTACTCTACAACTATTGGGGTTACCCTACTGTGACTCATTGGGTTACCCTGTAGCAACCTTATACTGCTACCTGACATGAAGTCAAAGTATACTTGCAAGTCACTGTAAGTAATCTGAGAGAATGCTAATATCCAAAAAATTGAGCATAGCTCTGCTTCAAAATACTGACTGTGCCTATTTTACTTCTAGGCCAGAAGGAGGTTTTAAGTCCCTCACGACTGTCAATTTTACATTGGGGTCAGAAGGAAATTTTTCTATAGTCTCTCATGACTGTCATGTTTTATATGCTTGCGCATACCATACAGCCTGAGCCCATAGAATAGATAAAGGTATATGGATTTAAGGATGTATATACTACTCAAATAGGCATCCAACACCTATATGAGAGTAATGCCAATAATAGCGATTGAAGAAGAGAAAGGAAGAAGTGATAGGAGGTACCAGGTACTTATACATCTTAGTGGGGGAAATTAAGGGGAGAGGCTCGGCAGGAGGCTCAATATGAGGCTCAACAATAGCCTCATTGAAAAAATTTTTTCATTACCCTACTCTTTCAGCTTCATATTATCATCCAAGCATATTACTAATAAGGAAGTAAGGACAGTTCTTTTTGAGATAACATTTGTATTACTCTCTTCTTCATAAGATAATGTTAATAACTGTTGCAAATAGTTCTGATGGCTAATGAACTCAACAAGCAACTCAATTATCTCATCAATGATCTTAAAGCTTATAAAGGCTTTCCGCATATTAAAGACTTATGTAATTCCATAAAGTCACATCTCTATCAATGGGGAAAACAACAGGAGGGAATGACAATTATGCAGCTCCCTATTTTAAGAGAAGATCTCTGGAAAAAGGCACAGGCTAGAAAGATGGACGAGAATCTTCTCAAGCAAGATTGGCAACAGTTTCAACTTTTGCCAGCTAATGAGAATCATCTCCAAATTGAAGATAACAGAGGTCACCTTCTTGCCTATTGAGTTCAATTGCCTGAAAAGCTATATCAGGCCTTGTTGATTCAGAACCACTTATTCCATCTAAAAAGGTCAAGTCACACAGTCGGGGCACAACTGTCAATAGATACTGGAGTCTCTGGAGAAAGTATTCCGTTGATCCACACATGTCTGGTGATTACCTTCCAGACCTTCCTAATTCTCAGCAATAGCTCGATGCCAATAAGGATCTTTTTCAGCATCTTACTGATGTATTACGCCTTTTAGACCCACAAATGTACATCAGGTACATCAGCATCAAGGACTTTTTGCCTTCTAATATCTAACCAGCCTATGGTGCATGGTATGCTTGTATTATTAACCAAGATATGACCATGGATGGTATTGCACATTTGAACAGAAGCGACTACTATTGTGGATTAAATGTAGTCGTGGGATGGGGAGACTATACTAGTTCCAAACTAGTATTGTGGGATCTTGGCTTGGTTTTGGAGTTATTGCCAGGTGACGCAATTCTTTTCCTCAGCAGAATAATCACCCACAACACTGTCGATATTCAAGGGGGGGTTAGGAACTTGGTCAACTGCTTTGTACACCAAACTCCGTTAAGTTGGAAAGATAAGAAAGTTGAGGAGTTAACAGGTTCCAAAAGAAGAGGTGGGCCAGGTAAGCATGACAAAAAAGGCAAAGGGAAGCAAGTGGTACAAATGAAACCAAAGGAGAAAAAAAGAAAGCATGAGGATAGCAATGTGGATATTGGAGATCTTGACAAGGGAAAGCAGAAGCAGATTTAGGAAAACAATGGAGAGATAGATGAGGAGATGGGAGGTATATTGAATACTGATGATGAGATGAAAATAATGTATGCTGCGCATGATGGAGAAGATGAGGAATCTAACTAAAAAGATGTTTTTTTTGTATTTAGTTATTACTTTGGAATTTATGATTTTATTGCATAAAACGATATAAGTATATGAAATACTTGCTACTTATATAGGGTGGGCTATGCAAAATGGGTGGGCCGCACAAAACGAGTGGGCCGCGCAAACAGGCAAGGTGGACAAACCAACACCCAAAGTTTTTTCTCATATTCTTAATCTTAAATTATATGAAAAGGGCAGGGAGAAAGAAACCTCATTTATGAGTTGATAGTGGGAAATAGTAACTTCTAAGATAGTAATAAAATAATGTAATTTACCCTCAAGCAGCATATATTCCCAAGTGGCATGCAAAATCACAATGCATTTTATCATTCCACAAACACATCAATAACAATACTAAGTCAATGAGCTACCCTACATAAAGAAGATAAGCTTGAATTAGCTATTCAGGCCTATTAGCAAGATGAAATTCTAAGATACAGAAATGCTGTAACAACCTATAATATGTCAGAAACTACTCTGTGACACTGTATTAACGGAATACTATCAAAGCAAGATTCTGCTACAAAAAACTGCTTCCTTATATCTACAAAAGAAGAAAGTCTGATGCAGTGGATCCTTTCACTTAATAGTCATGGTATATCATCAAGAATTGCTACTGTATGTAACATGGTATAGCTTCTTTTTATAGAACACGGCAAATTCAATACATCTCTACATGTTAATATTCATTGAGTACAGAAGTTTATTAATTGATATGATGAACTGAAGTCAAAATATAATCAAAAACATGATTACCAACATGTAAAAGTGGAAGATTCAATGATAATTCACCAGTGGTTTGAGTATGTACAAACTGCAATTATTAAGTATGGTATCCATAAGGATGATATTTATAATTTCAATAAAACTGGCTTTCAGATAGGTATTATATTGACCACAAAAGTGGTTACTAGCTCTGATAAAACTGGTAAAATACAAGTATTGCAGTCTGAAAATCGAAAATGGGTTTCTGTTATTGAAACAATCAATTCATATGAAGAATACCCCCACTTATTATTTTTGATGTGAAAATGCATCAAGCAGGCTGATACAAAGATAACTACTTTCTTAATAATTACTTAATTGCTGTTAGTGATAATGGTTGTACGAACAATAAGATTGGATTTATATGGTTAAAGAATATATTTAATATGTATATAAAGTATTACATTATTAGACGGTATAGAATGCTTGTTTTCGATAGTCATGGTAGTCATGTTATATCAGAATTCGACCGTTATTACTGGGAAAATGAGATTGTTGTTCTTTGCATGCCACCGCATTCATCACACATTCTTTAACCACTAGATATTAGATGCTTTTCAGTATTAAAATTGCTATATAGGCAACAAGTTGAATAACTTATAGGTGTCAGTATTAGTCATATCAATAATCAAGATTTTTTACAAATATACTAACAAGTTTGTCTACATTTTATGAATATACGAAGTAGTTTTATAGTTATAGGGCTTGTTCTATATAATCTGGACCACATATTAGTATTTTTTCATATAAGAATGCAAACACCATCACTGCAACATCCTTAAACTGCTGAATCATGGAAAGCAGAAACACCTCATAATATCATCTAATTACAGCATCAAATGGAAATTATAAAACAATATTTAAAACAGCAATCACAAAATCCTTTATCACTAACTGAATAGGCATTCAATTAGTTGGTAAAGGGTTGTCAATATAATGCAGTCTTACTTGTAAGCCAAAACAAGCATCTTTATATAGAAAACCAATACCAAAAATAAAAGTAATCACAAAAGCAATCATTTATTGCAAAAGGTGGTGTTTTAATAGATGCTGAGACTCAGAGTTTAATACCACTAGTTGATAATGGTCAGAACAATAGTACTGAAAATGTACAGTAAAAAACACAGCAGTAAGCAACATGTAAATATAGTATGTATTCATCATTTGAACATATTATGGGTGTTAGGTAGTGTTAAGCCCGACAGATCAGTAGGTGAGCTACTACATGTATTTAAGGGCACTTGCTCACCAAGTAGAAACAATCAATGAATTTAATCTAGTTCCAACTCCTCTAATATTATATAACAAAAAAATTATTATAATAGAATGTATGGCTATTATGTTAATTAGTTAATTTATTGCTATTTGCGATTTTGCATATCACTTAGGGATATAAAAACTGCGACTGCCCATAGCTTGCTGTTTTCCTTCTGTAAGGTACTAGCAATAAGGCTTCCATAAAGAAGGCTCATAGCTATGTTGGACTTCCAAAACTGCTTCCAACTGCCAGAAGTGTAAGACTGTAGTGTAGATCTTAAGACTTAGCTAGTAGTGTAACAGTTTAGAGACAACAGAGTATCTTCGGCATAAGGTCATTATAAAGTGTTCTTAGAGACAATGTAATGAAGTTTGGATCAGCAGAAGCACTTTTGATTCTGTAGTATAAGAAGAACTAATCACTACCCATTCTACTATGGGCAGCGGACTGCTTAAATACATGGTTCAGCCGGCTTCCTGATGGCTACCTCGTTCTCTGATTTGACTCTCATTGTCTTGACTCTGTTTGCTACCAGCGACATCATCTACTACTGGCGATGTTGTAGGATCGGTATCAACTGCTTTTAGAAGTCGCTCTTCTGACATACTGTTTTCATAGCGACGCCTTTGTCAATGGATATAAGAAGCTGCTTCCGTTATTTGTTTGGCAGTTGTATGCGGTTGCAGATGTTGCTTGCTTATGGATCATGTTGTTTTTGTGGAGGTTTGACATCGTTGCGCCGTCTGGCAGTTGGAAGCAGTTTTGGAAGTCTAACGCAGTTATGAGTCTCCTTTGTGGGAGTCTCATTGCTAGTGCCTTACAAGAAGGCATAACAACGTCAGACCTCTACAAAGATGACATAATCTATAAGTAAGCAATATCTGCAATCATATACAACTGCCAAGCAAACAATAGAAATAGCTTTCTACCTTGTAAGGCACTAGCAATGAGGCTCCCATAAAGGAGGCTTATAGCCACGTCGGACTTCCAAAACCGCTTCCAACTACCAGACGGCGCAACGATATCAGACCTCCACAAAGACAACATGATCCATAAGCAAGCAACATCTGCAACCGTATATAACTGCCAAGCAAACAACAGAAGCAGCCTCCTATATCCATTGACAAAGACGCCGCAATGAAAACGGTACGCTAGAAGAGCGACGTCTAAAAGCAGTTGATACCGATCCGACGACATCGCCGGTAGCAGATGACGTCGCTGGTAGCAAACAGAGTCAAGACAATGAGAGTCGGATCATAGAATGAGGTAGTCGTCGGGGAGCTGGCTGAACTATGTATTTAAGCAGTTTACTGCCTATAGTAGAATGAGCAGCGATTAGTTCTTCTACACTACAGAATCAAGAGTACTTCTGCTGATCTAACTTTGTTACATTGTCTCTAAGAATACTTTACGACGACTTTACGCCAAAGAGCCTCCATTGTCTATAAGCCGTCATACTACTAGCTAAGCCCTAAGATCCATGCTATGGTCTTACATACCTTTATTGATAAAGACGTCACTACGAAAGCGGTATGCTGGAAGAACGAATTCTGAAAGCAGTGAATACCGATCCAATGATATTGCCAGTAGCAGACGATATCACCGGTAGCAGACGACATAGCTAGTAGCAGAAAAAGTCAAGACAATAGGAGTCGGATTAGAGAATGAGGCAGTCGTTGGGGAGCTGGTTGAACAATGTATTTAAGCAGTCCACTGCTCATAATAGGATAGGCAGCAATTAATTCTTCTTTACTCTACAGAATTAAGAGTGCTTCTGCTGATTCAAACTTTGTTATATTGTATCCAAGAATACTTTACGACGACTTTATGCCAAAGATCCTCTGTCGTCTCTAAGTTATCACACTACTAGCTAAGCTCTAAGATCTATGCTACAGTCTTACACCATAGTAGGATGGGCAGCGATTAGTTCTTTACTTTACAGAATCAAGAATGCTTCTACTGATTTAAACTTTATTACATTGTCTCTAAGAACACTTTATGACAACTTTACACCGAAGATCTTTTGTCATCTTTAAGTTGTCACACTACTAGCTAAGCCCTAAGATCTAAGCTACGGTCTTATAAATGTATTTGAAATCCGTCTACTGGATTGCTAGAGTTGGGTGAGCTTTGAATTATGTTACGAATATAGATTTCAGGTGCTTGGAAAGTAAGATAGGACTACTTTTATTTGATGATTCAAAGCTAAAGAGGAGAGGAGATGTAGAAGGAGACCTCACATTTATATATATAAGAAGAGAGAACTCTTGAACCTGCCACGAACTGTCACGAGTCATGCTAGCCATACTTGGACCCGCTGGCTATACTACGAATGGTAGTGGTTCACGGTATGGTCTGTTTGTAGGTTCGTTGGGCGGTAACTATGGTTGAGGTCCATGTAGAGTTTTACATCATGGTTAAGGCATATGTAGAGGTTCAAGGGCTTTGTATAAGGTTCGTGGGTCTGGCAATAAGCTTATGTGGCTTGGTGAAGCTCATAGATGCTAGATTGGAGGCTCAAATTAGAGGCTCATAACAATAAATGCACTCTATTTAAGCTTGGATTTTACTCTACTCAAGGTTTTTCCCATGCCTTTGTTCATATTTCAATCGCTTCCTTATCTGTTTTAAGAGAGCCACTTCTAGTAATAACTTTCTTTAAATATGCCCAAGTCAGCTTAATCATATTGAGATCTACAGAGTTTCTAGGCCATAATAGCCACTATACCTTGAAAATTTTGGAGGGTTTCTTCTAAGCTGGATGTGTATATGAAGAAACTTTATTTTCTTATACAATAGTATTAAGTTGGTTCTTTGTACATTCTTTTTCAAATAGAAAGAGTTTTTTTAAATAAAATAAGTCTTCCATATTAATACCTATGCTATTACTTGTTGCCTCTCTAAACAATTTACTGTTGAAATTTCAAGCCTAATAGTACATCTGAGTAGACTGATAGTGCCTGAAGGAAGTGCCTGTGACATTCAAGGATTTAGAGAGGAATGCCCATGTCACCGGCGTTGAAATTTCAAGCCTAATGGTATGCCTAGGTAGGCTGAGAGTACCTCCTTGTATGTTAGATAGTATCAATCTACCCAAGCATATCATCAGACTTGGAATTTCAACACCATGGAGTTTTGATCGAGGTTTTCTGCGCCGCTGCCTGCTGCGCTTCTTTCGTTAAGTCGGGTTCACGCAACTCCGAGTCTTGAATGCATACGTTAGGCAGTAAGTTTCGAAATAGAGGGTCTAAGCTATCCTAGTCTATATAGCGTGTTCATTGTCGTAGGGTCGTGAGACCCACAATCGGGCTATAGGGCGTTGATCTTGGATTCTTTTCTATTGTCCCCAACTTTTCAGCCAGCAGTTTTTCGGGAATTCGTATCAATTTAGCTGTGGTGCGCCATCTGCGCCTCTCACCGCACCTTTTCTTGTGTGATGGAATAGACAGCTCCACAGGTCCTCGTTTTGCACCATCTCACCTCCGCTTGGCTCTTTAGCTAGTAGCTTGGCCAGAGGAGTTTTTTCCATTTCGAGTGAGTTTGCGACCTCGATGTTTCTTTCCAATGTATCCATTGAATGAGTGGGTGCTCGTGTTGCATGGCTACCTATATGTGATATACGTCGGGAGACCGAAATTTCGTAGATGGACTTTTCGACTGTACCGTCAACTAAGTACATCCAAATTGTCGTTGGTCGGTGTTGCCCTATCCGGTGGACTCTTGCTATTGCTTGAAGCTCCAGGGCCGTGTTGATGAGTGGCTCACAGAGGAATACGTGAGTTGCATTGACGAAGTTAAGTCCTGATGAATTCGCCTTCGCGTCTAAAAGAAAACACTCGATACCTGGGTCGTACTTAAATTTGTCAACCCCGCCTTTGCCCATGCTAGTAAAGCTGATTCCGAATTGGCCTAGGGCTCTCTCTAGTATTGCGAGGAACTCTCGGTATTGTGAGAATAAAATGGCTTTTGCTCCGGGGTCGTTCTCTCTGATCCATAGTAGATGACGAGCAACTGCCGATGAGGTCAGCGCAGGAGAGAGATAATGTGGACGAGGGCCTAACTTGTGTCAATTTTAGTTCCAAAGGAGCCGTCCAAATCAATATTTTTGATCTGACCTAGAGTCGAATTGCTAATATTAGAGTAAATCGATGTGGTGGGCGAATTCGAGATCTCGCATTGCCTCATCTCATGGTGCTCTTCCTCTAGGACAAGTTCTCGAGGCTTGTATCTGATTGGTTGTAAGTATAAAGTTCTATGTTTTAAGGATACGTTGGCACTCATGAATCACACACTAAACTTACGTGATATGGTGGAAGTCGTTTGAGCTTAGATGCTTCTTACAAATAGGACATGACCTGTGTTCGCTCCACCTATAGGCAGATTAACAATCCGCAACCTACAGCCCACAGCCCACAGGAGAGTGGATCAACCCACTTACCAGAGCCGTATGCACTCCTTACAGTATTGATGTCCGCAAACAGTTAAAGCTCCGATTTCGAACGTTTGTTGGCAGATGACACATATTCGTTGTGCTTCCTGGCTGCTCGATTCATGTCGGAGATTGATGAGGTACTTATGCTTCGCTTTCAGCGATGCTATCTTTGACCTTGATTTCTCTTCGGATCCCAGCATTCTTTCAATAGCGCCTGGGCGCTGTTGGTTTTCGAGGGGAGCCACAGTGTCCTGTCCTTCGTTAGCTCTGTTGATGGTTAGTAGCATCTACGAACTAAATACATACCGATATTTGTTGAAGCTGTCGATAGTACTCAAGTCGCGCATTCATTGTGTTCCTGAACAACTCTAGCTCCCTAGATCAAATTAGCGATGTTATGGTGAGTTATTGGTTGGGAACAGACTGCTCAAGGCCCGCAATAGCTTTCGTCTGGTTACGCATGAAAGTCTGAAAGTTCACAAGCTCCTTTTCAACAATTGCAAGTTCAGCGCGCGCACGAGTGCTCCCTCCTTCTCCCTGCCAACGTAAAGCAGCTGATAGCGCTCGCGTATCCGTGACTATGCTTCTCATAGACGGGATATCACTGCTGGGTTTGAGGCGTAATCTGACTGCTAGCAGGTCAAGCAGCAATCTAGGGAGGTGTCCCTTCCCATTTTTGGCGTTGTCGACCATGAACTTCACTCCCTCCCGTACCAGGTAGTTTGTTTGACCAGTGAGTGCGTCATGGCGATCAGCAACTGCAGCTCGCAAGGCTTCCATATAGACATAGATAGAATCTTGCTCCTTGGTTGATGTTTCGTACTCGTCTCCTTGGACTTCTATCCCTTCGTCTTCGTCTACCAAAGGACGTAGGAGGAGCTGAACTACGGATTCCCGCCACTTATCTAGTTGGTTAGCCTGTACGTTGAGAGCTCCGACTAGATCCTCGAAACTCTCAAGAAGCTTGCGGCTCTCAATACCTCCAGCCTGAACTGAAGGAATTCCCTCTGGAATATCGATAAATGCCTGTGAATTCGCCTTCCTTCCGACTATCTTCATTAGCCTCCCAACCTTCTTGAGGACATCAGATAACATCTAAGATGGAAGATGTTAGCAAGATTCAGGTCGCATTGGGGGGGATAGCACACCTGTTTTCTGATCTCTTTCGCTTTTTCGTACAAAGCTGTTTCTCTCTCAGCCAGGAGCTTAAATTCTTTAGAGTTTGGTATCGTCATATCCTCGTTTGTCTTAATTTGAAAATATGCGTTTGCCGAGAAGAATGCACACATGTGCTGGACCTCAAGCGCAGAACGGAGGCGTGACCGATCCGTGTTCGAACGGTTACTGGGCTCATCTTGTCTCGCAGCCTCACCAGTTCCGTCGGACTCGCCCTCGTCGCCATCCTTGCCCAATGTATCTCCTCCATTCCCATTGTCACCTTCATTGGATCCGCCAAGTCTATCTGAGTTGGATAACATTTCCTCGACTATCGCATCGGACTCTTGGAGTGCTTGCAGCCAAATATCGAGAGCCTCCTTACACAATTTATTATTTTCGAGGATTTGCCCTCTCCGGATCTTGGAGATCAAAAAGCTTCTTTGTTCTGTCCGTATTGCAAGTTGGTTTTGGTCGATCATTACCTCGAGGACTACAGATCATTGTTAATCCCGTCATGCGAAGATCAAACTGGCTACTTACCTTCCCCAACTGTTCTTAGTGGACCATCTCCGTGGCCAAATGCACGCCTGTTGCCGATCCCAACCTCGGGGTGTAAGCATGTCTGTCGGAGCCGCGCTAACCAGCTTCTCATCTTTTCTATGATAGTGCAAGAGTTAGGGTCCCAGGTATGGGCTAACGGACCTCCGCTTATGTCCAGGCCACAGTCGTCACACATCTGCTGAAAGAGGTGGCTGTAATGTTGCTCCTCTATTTGTGTGAAGGGAACGGTTACGACCACTCTCTTTTGTGGTGGGAGGCGAATTTCATCTCGTACGCCCTCTTTTGTGTGTCTTATTGCTATCTGGCTGAAAACGTTGTGGAACGAATCCTTGAATGACGTCACTAGCCTGTTCCACAGCTGTGGATGATCACAGAATGGTTCGTATCGAAGGAATACCAAGAGCCCCAGTAGGTCCTTTATGTCTTTCCGAACTGGTGTCCTGTTTACCAAGGCGTCATTAGCGCCCCGAGCCGGTACAATTGGATGATAATCTGGTCGGTATTACCCGCTAACTGCCCATGCATTGCAGCGGGGAATGAGACGGGCGACAGTGGCTGCGTTGCTTACTCCGCTCTCTACCATCTGTGCCTCATCCAGACATACCCGCCACCAAGAGATCTGTACTAATGGACTACGCCTCGGTACATATCTCTTCTCGTGACGAAGTTGGCGGTCCGGAATTGATCCAGCATAGTGAATCTCACTCGAGAGTACATTATACGTAGTCAAGACTACGTCTTGTTGTAGTAAGACTCTGATGAGTGCGTCGTTGCTGAGTCTGTTGTGTTTAAGACCCTCATATCGTAGTACCTTGAGCGCCGGAGCGTGTGTCGCTAGCTCGTTTTGCCACTGTTGGAGTATTGATGGAGGTGTAATGATGAGCGTTGCGGGGGATGGGGAAACAAGGCTCTGGGAATATAGATCGTGTATTGCGCCGTGAGAGGACGGCTGTCGTTTATGTCTATAGGATATTAGCACCCGAACAGCTTAAGCCGTCGATGTTTTGGCGAACAAGCAAATTAGAGAAATCAACTCAACAGTTTTCCCGAGTCCTGGGATAGTTAGCCGCGGTAGATCTAGTCTTAGTTTTGGGGTAGGCTCACCCATCTCTTCAGCCAAGATGCCGCCAGATATGCTGGCAGCCGATGATTTCATCACAGTCTGGGTTGAGATAACGCCTAAAATATGACTTACGAGGCACTGACGCCCATCGGCATCAATGCCAGGATAAAATAGAGGCGAGGCATCTGCATCACGTTCGCACTGGTGATTAGGTGTTGACCCGCCGCTACCAGTGTCTACCCCTTCGCGGTGAAGCATCCATCTGACGGCCCGTTTCTGAAATGGATACAACTGACAGTGTACCCGATCACTCTGCATTTGTGCAGGTACGACCAAGTCCTTATTTGGAACGTGTACACTGCGGTAAAAGTCTTGCGGGGACCGGGAATCTGCTGTATCTGGCTTCCCTCTGGGAAATGCGATAGAAAGGAGCTTTGATAAATTTGGGCTTAAGTTCACAGGGCTGGCTGGGGGGGCGACTCGAGTTCTCCATTTGATAAGTGTTTGTAGTCGAACGGTGGGGAGTTTGCTATCGTGTGGTAGGATTAGGTACCATTGGGATATGGCGGAGTTCGCACCATTCGGTTCCCTGATGTGTTTGAGAGATTTCCGGTTGTCCCTCTTAAACTCAATGGACAGTTGCAGTTCCTCCAATGCTGGCCTCAGCGTGTTGGATAGGAGTACTGCGTCGAACAAGCACTCACCCTCGGTGCCGGAAATTCTCAGACGATATTTGTCGTTCTCAATAACCTCGATTGAATCTAATATGACTGACAATCGGTTGTGGTATTCCCAATTTTCTCTAGAAGGCAGCGTGCTGCAATCTCGCTCAAATTCCTAGGAAATGATCAGATCCGGCAAGATATAATGACGTTCTGCGATGTATACAAGATCAATATCTATCTCGACAAGAGTAACGACGCTGTCAATGGTATCTCCCTGCTGTGCACAAATATTCCCGTTTTGGAGACGCTGGCGTTTTCTTGGGCGTTCAGGATTGGTGTGCTGGTCTAGTGGTCTGGTGGCTAGCCTGACTATACTATTTGGGATCGGCCCTACGCGTCTGAATCAGATTCTGACCGCTAAGATGGATGGTTTAAAGGTGCTTACCCGTGATCTTTGCGTGCGCCTTGTGCTTGCCCATTGAGACCGAGAAGTGTTTTAACTTATTTGGGGAGCAATGCAGCACGCTGAAGGTATTAAAAGGTAGTGGATGAGTCAAGTCTCTGCCAAGTTCTGGTTAGGGCTAGCCTGGAAATAAGCGAGCCTTTTCATTTATTTACTCGGTAACGTGGTTTATCAGCGAGCGCCGCATATCAGCGAGTCACCACACCCGAAAACACACCAAAATCTGCGAAAATCACAACAAAGTATTTCCACAACCACATAGTATTAAGGCCTAAAAATTTAATAGTGAATTACCCTTACCTAGTAAAGTAACTTTTGAAATTTTCGTCAAGTAAAAACAAGTAGTTGTTGAGATCTAAAAATTTCGCTCAAATTTAGAGGCAAATTTCAGGATCTCCACAACTACTTTACCAATGGGCCTAAAAAGGGAGAAAGCAAAGTAAGGTATATCCAAAAGCTTAAGTATAAAGTTATGGAGATTTTAATTACATGGTTGTGGAAATACTTTGTTGTGATTTTCGCAAATTTTGGTGTGTTTTCGGGTGCGGTGACTCGCTGATATGTGGCGCTCGCTGATAAACCACGTTACAGAGGCCCACACCAAAATTAATAATACTCATTCAGGCATTACCAAAATCTACTTAAACCTGGGGGGCTATACCAAAGGCCATTAAAGCAGCATTGTCACTTAACTAATTCTAGTTAAGAGTCTTATTACTTTTGGTATATACTATGTAGTTTTTAGTGGCATCTAGAGCTTCAGAGTCCTCCTGATGAACTCTACCCTGTTTACAATCGTTCCAACTCCCTCAAGTTTCACCTCTACGACATCACCATCCTTAAGCCACAGCGGTGGAGATCGCCCTCCTCCAACACCCTCAGGACTGTCCAATTAGCGGAGGCTGTTGGGGAATAAAGTGGAAAAATGGGTTACTTACGTTCCGGTAAATATGAGATCGCCTGGCAAAAGGGTTGTTCCTTGCGATAGAAACGAAATCGTCTGCGCCACGCTGAAGATCATATCCTTGGTTGAAGAGTCTTGAACGAGTGTCCCATTGAGCTTGGTTGTCATCTTTAGGGCTTGAGGGTCTTTGATGAGGTTTGATGAAACGATTCCTGGCCCAAAGGGAGCCCACCCGTCGAACCCCTTTCCCAATGCCCACTGGCCGCTACCCCTCTTCAACTGCCATTCACGGTGCGATACATCATTTCCGCCTGCGTATCCTAGGACGTAGTCTAAAGCCTCCGACTCGGACACATCCTTCGCTTCTTTCCCAATGACCACTACGAGTTCACATTCGTAGTCTAACCCTTCAACCTCCTGTGCGAGCCCCCCTACGGGAATTGGATCGAAAGGCCCGGTAAGCGCAGTTACAGGCTTATACTGCCATCCACTAAGCATCAATACGAGATACTGGACAAGTATTCTGTGATGCAACTCACGAATAGGACAGGGTATTTGGGTAGTGGTATGTCTGCCTAATTCTTAATGTTAGCTACTCTGGAAGTTGACGAAGATATCAGTGAGTTACGAAACCTCCTGGGCATGGCGCGCGTAGTTGAGACCTAGACATCTCACAGTTCCCGTATCCTCTCTAGCTAGTGGTGTGAGGAGCAGTCTCACTTCCTGAGTAATGTATGTTAGTCAGCGCAATGGGCTGGGGCGAATTACGTACCGCAATCTGATCCGTTACTTCATGTTTCCCAAATATGTCGCCCTTGATAACCCTCGCGTGGGTGGCTTTGCCAGTATCGGTGACGCCTGGGGTTAGGATGGCGTCGCCGTAATACGTCCTCCCGTCCCTTGCGAGGAAACGGACGAGACGCTGATCTGTTAGTGTAAACAAACGAGCAAAGAGCTGTGAACTTACAGAAAAGCCGACCATATCTTAGGTTGTTTGATGCCTCTTGTGGGATTGAATGGTTGGTTTATGATCTGGTGAACTAGCTTCGTTCGGTAATTAGGCTCATACTACGCATCTCAGTTTGGATCCACCCGTGTGACACTTTCAAGCGTTCACAGTCTATAGAATGAGGCGGTCAGGTCTACAGCGGGAAGTCCTCTCACTTTACAGGATCTGCTTGAAAGAGGCTGCGGCGAAGCCTGCGGTATGTGTCCGAGCGAGCTCTGGCTGGTTGGCTGGTTGTCTCAGAGCGATGAAACTGACCGCCGTTGAGTTCCGGATGATTCTAGCATGTTCGCGACAACTTCAGAACCTTCGCGAGGTGGGGATGCGACAGAATGCTTATGCAAGGTACTTGTTCCCTAGCTGACATGCTGTTTTGGATGGTAGGGCGGAGTTTCGTAGGCACAGCAAAATTGACAAGAAGGATTTTGCTATGATTGAATATCTGCTGAGGAAAGGCTGGCGACAACTTAACACGTACATATTGCCAGGGACACGAAATGTAGTGCGATGACTGTTTGCTCATCGTTTGCGGGGTGCTCTAGAGGGAACTATTGGCTAGGAGAATCAACAAGGCGATCCTGTTCTTTTGGGATGATTCGAGAATCTTGGCGAAGCTTCTGCATTACAATTGTACAGCTCTGAAGAAAGTTCGAGGGTGTTCGAAGAAGTCTTTAGAAATTGGCCTGGATATCGTGATAGTTTATAAATATGTGTGTCCGCTCCGTCGAAGCAGTTCTTTTCACAAAACATTCATCAAACCCCTTTACAAATTGCTCTAACGACTCCCGGGCTTCAAGCTATCAAACTCAAAAATGTTATCAAGTATCGCTGGTGACGACCTGCGTCCCCTCCTCCATCTTCTGGGCAACTACGACGCTCACCGCCCTTCCTACGGTATAAGGACGTCGAGATCCGTCCGTGCATTCCAACCAAAATTTGACGTGCGAGAGTCCGAGAGTGCCTACGAGCTCTACGGCGAGCTCTGTGGAGTCGAGCGGGGTGACGTTTCTGTCGAATTCGCGGACACTAATACTGTTGTTATTAAAGGACGTGTGGAGCGTAGTCCAGGGGCTCGCGTTACCGGAGAAGTCAAAGTCGGTGACCACTCCTACCGCAAGCCGACCGCCGAAGACGAGATAGATGACGCTGAAAGTGTCGGAACGCACCCTGTAGCCAAAACGGACGCTGAGAATGGTATGGATGGTGGTGGCGTCAAATACTGGGTCACAGAGCGTTTAGTGGGCGAGTTTCATCGGTCTTTCTCATTCCAGTCCCGAGTCGACCAGGATGCGGTGGAGGCTTCTCTTAAGAATGGTATACTAAGCATCGTAATTCCCAAAGCAAAAGCGCCTCGAACACGCCGTATTGAAATCTCTTAGTCGTCGAGTGGTGATCTCAACCGCTGGTGGTTGGGATAGGTGGTAATCGCGGTCAGGGTATTTAACAGGCTTCCGAGGAGGGTGGTTATACTCGTCGCTCCTTTGTACAATAGTCGACAGTGGCTTGCTGGGCCTGTCTTAATACTCCTGCGTTCTTGTATAAGTCTAGCGGCAAGTATGGGAGCAAGAACTGGGGAACTGGCCGGTCGCAGAAATAGGCTAGAAAATATCACGGTCCTAAATTAAAGTATCCTTTTTATAAACTCGGTCGTGTCGAATGGACCACTTTTCCCTAGATAGTAGTGGGCTGTAACTGTGCGTGGTACGTATAAAATGCCTGAATCAGAGATTGGGGTACAGAGTTGCTGTCGTGAACATATTGTAAGGATATCGGTCGACCAGAAGGCTCCGCACTGAAATCGCTTTGTGGGCATTAAAACTGTGGAGCGTATCATCGGGCTGAATAGGTATTCTAGAGAATCATGAACATACGACTTGGGGATATTCTGACGAAGTATAGCCGATTGTGGGGGCCTCCCGAGAATACATTGTATGGCGCTAGATGTAGAGTCGGGACACCCGTCAAAAAGCGATTCAGCCCCTATCCAGAGAGTTCCAGGTGTTGTTGAGCAACGGTGAATGGCCAATAGTGCCTAGTCGAGTTGGGGTTGTCTGCCTTCCGGATGATATGATAACTGAGTGTCGGCGCGCCCGTGTGCAGTGTGCAGACGAAATACAACGCATTCGACGAAACACCTGCAATTGACAGCCTTCCCCGGGCTTCCCCGATCTATCGTATCGGTTTCCAGTGGCCTCTTAGGCAGGCACACGAGAGATTTGTCTAAGAACCAACAGGATGCCGGAGATCGCAGCCCATGTTTCCAGAAAGGGCCAATGCCACAGCCATTGGTATTTTCCGATATCAGCTGATTTAAAATAGATGCGAGTGCCGTCAGCGATATCGGTAGTAGTCCGTCAGTAGGCGTTCCAGCTCTGCTCCAGCCTAATGTGGTTGTGAGGCGGGCGGGTCTCCATGGAGGCAAGCTTTGCCGTACCTGGGTCGGATTCTCCGCAGCATCTCGGACTTGAGGCAGACAGGCACCCCGGCTGAGCGGTGTGGAAAGCCCGGTTGTGAAGGAGCAGATTGTGAAAGGAGGTGGTCGAGATACAGGGTGAATGACAAAAATGAGGTCGAAGAAGTTCGCCTGCTTTACGCCGCACGTCATCCCAGTCTCCGCTCGCGGATCGCTTAGCCAACCGACAAACAACTATCCAGTCAGAAGTCGGTATTTGCACAGCCCCGTCCACTTGGGGTGCATGTTTTGATGCGGCTCAGCTGTGGCGTAGAAGTTCAACGGCAGAAAACTTCACTGGGCATCTTGCTCTACTCTCGACAATTTCTTTCTCTGATCGGTCTTCAGCCCCCTGACTTGTGTCTTTTGTATTTTGCTCTCTGGCATGTGTTTTCCAGATTGTGCCTTTCAGCCTGTGCCTTTCAGCCTGTGCCTATGACTCTGCCGGCCTCCTCTGCGGTTTGGAATCTCAACAGCCGGACCAACAGGTACAAAAAGCCCCATCTTCCCCAAACTAGACAACACTATGGGTTCAAAGCTCGAACCACTCCATCCTCATGACCGCCCCGACGGAAAGGCTTCGCGGACTTACCATTTCTACGGGCATGCCGCTTACACGGGCACAAGCAAAGCAGCAACCCCAGACCGAGAGCGGGGAGGGTGATGATGACAGCGGTAGTAACGGTATCGCCAGCTCACCTCAGGCGTTAGACATGCTCGGGCGCCGGTCGCCGGCTTCCTTTAAGCAGGGTAATGCTGGGAGGTATGACAACCGCCATCTGTCGGAAGAGAGCTGGCAAAGGGCCAAGGACGGTCTTTCGGAGCGCTTCACCATCGAGTCATGCAGCGAGATTACTCCTCCGCGGCCGGAAACCTATTATGTCTTTCAGCTAGCTCCGCACATCTCGCAGCCCGGTAGCTCTAAGTCGGCCGAGACTGATAAGGTTGTCATCCGCATTGGGGCGCCGGACAGCCAGTACCAGAGCCCAACCTGCTCTTGCCAGGATTTTGAGGCGCGAGGAACTGCTTGCAAACACGTGTTCTGGCTCCTAGATCAGATTCTCGACTATTCACAAGCATATCGGGTTGGAGAGACATTGCCTTTGTGGGATGACGGGTGTGCTTTGCGTCACGATACACCCTACGATCAAATACGAAAACGGACTTTAACGTCAATTGCAGCCGACCACCGTGCTCCGTTCAGGCGGCGTTCGGACTCGCATGTGGATACCGCGGATGATGAGCCAACCTTTTCACGCAAAGATCAAGTGCTGGACATCTTGTCTACGTTCGATCCCGAAACATTACCTGAAGAATACCTTGTGGGGACGCAACAGGGACTTGCCGAGGGGGGACTGAGCTCACGAACTCTTTTGGACCCAAAATCCCTAGAAGGAACAGTTTTTGGCCTTGCTGTCCGCGATAACTCTTTCTTCACAGTCCTTCGACGTGCAGTCCCCCCCGACTACTGCACATCAATCTTTCTAGATAAAGCCTTGGCTAAAGTTCACGAATCTTTGAATAGACTGGACAAGTATGTCGAGAGTGGACCCCTTGGGGACACGATTTCGTGGGATGTGGTCTGCTGTGCAAACAATCTCAGGGAACTAGTCAGCCGGATTAGACACCATATAGAGCTTCGAGCACCCCTGGGACGGACCACGAAAACCAAAGCATTTAGGCTCCTGGTAACGGTACTGGAAGAGGTGACGAAGCGGAACTACGACGTATACGTGGATATTGCCTGGGCTAGGGAAGCCCCTAGCACTGAAAAGGACGTTGACCGCAACCTCTACCAGAAACTCGTTGGCAGCTCCGCGAAAGCTAGTAAAACCGAAATTCGGCCGCAGGAGTTTCCGGAGAAGGGAAAGGGTAACTTTGTTCTTGATGCTCTTAGGGACTTGACCGACGCCGGGCGCGATGAATCTCATAAACTTCAACAGATCCTCCAGACTATTGAAGAGAATGGTGCGCCACAAGGCTTTATTGCGGAGCTTAAAAGACTCAAAGGCCAGCTACCGAGTAGTATGGATGCGGTTGCCAGCCAATCAACGGGCCATAAGAGGGTTGGCGCCGATGAGGACCGTGGGCGCCAGAAACGCATGAAGTGAGCGAGTAGCGAGGGTTGAGTTCTTGATTCGATTCCTTTTTCATAGGTGCAAGCCCGGCGCTGTGCGTCGGTATTATCTGATTTCTATAGTGTTATTGTTTATGTCACATCTGACCTGGTTAATGTACTCACAAGCGGGGCAAGACCCCTATTATACTTAGAATCCATCGCCAGACCAGAGCGCGTAGATTGAAGTCGTGTGGCGTGTGTGACGTAGTACTCTGATTTTCCCCATTCGGTTTAGCTGTCTGCCCTCTCTCCCTACCAGTATGCGCCGACATTTAGTCATCACTCTAGAGAACATACGGAGAGCGGAAAGGCTTTTTTATTGAAGAAAATATGCCGGAGTAATTAATGTATTGGGGTCATTTTTTTTTTGGATCGAAACAACAGAGCTCATCCTCTGAGAAATCTAGAGGCTAGCGTTTCCGGAGTAGAACTTGCCTCTGTACCGAGGCCAATGGAATGTTGTATTTAATTGTCGCAACTAAAACGCCACGTTTGATCTTGACAGCCTAGTCAATAGGGAGGTTCCCGCGAACAGCGGGGAAACTAAATGCCCTGTCAAGTTATGTTATTACTTTATAGGAGTGGTTATATTGAGGGATGCTGGTTCTGGGGATGGTGCGAATGGAAAAAGAGGGGTTTCTCAATAGAGAGTTGCATGATGGCAATTGATTGGAACGATGCTGTTTTGTAGTGCAGCGATTAGCCATGTTTCCAGACCGTTGGCTAATTGAATCTGGCCGTTGGGCTACATGTATGTACTCTGTACTCTATTGATCAAGTAACAGCTTAGCCGAGGCCCAGGAAACAACCAAGAACCTGCCTGTGCAGTGTACTTACATACATAGAACGATTGCGTAGGGGCGCCGTGACGTGAGACGGGTTCAAGGGTGATTGATTCTCTCATGTGCCGTTGGGTCTCTGGGATCTATGTGGACTTTACTTTGTTCTTTTCGTTACCCTCTCTCCGCTCTCACACCTCTCATTATACACAGGATAAAGGAGCGATTCGAGAAATTGTATCAGAACGCTACATGACCTCCGCGACGACGACGTGTGAAACATTCCATATTCGTCCTCAGCTTACTGACTAGATCACGTAACTGCAGGCGCCCGTGGTTTTAAAAAACACCTCCTCGAGGCTTGGGTGGAAAACCCCTGGTGAAGCACTCACTGGCGTTGGTGCAAGCAAGTCGTAACGACCGACATCCAGGCCAGACCGTTGTCCAAAGCTCACAACTTGTACCAACATCCCACGCAAAGAGAACGACTGGGTTTGTGAACAGTCTTTAGGGATCACTTTCGGTAGATTAAAATGTATAGGAGAGACGACAAACACAGCCCTGTACACTAAGGGGAAAAATCGACCATAACATATGAAATTAGAATAAAAGAGAACCTAAATCTTTCAGAGAAAACCTCCAACAGATCTCGATATATCCACAGACTTTATCCAGATCCGAGTCGGACCGGTAAGTAAGAAAAGAACGCTTGAACGAAACATATGTTTCCTCTCCTATTTACGGCCCTTTGGTGGTGGTGGGAATCGCGGACTAACTGGTGGGCTTTCTACCCTTGTCGAGGCTGTGAAGGCCTGCCCGGGAGTTGCAGATTGTGGTGGAAATGACGGACTAGCCAAAGGACTTGAGTACGCTTGAGGGATCGGCACAACTTCGTATTGCTGTTCGCCAGGAGCCGCCGGTACAGGATCAAAGCTTCCTTGTGGAGGTTGGGGGGTGGCACTTTGCACTTTGATCGGCGGTGGCTGTAGCGTGAAAGGTTTTGGTTGAGAGAAAGACTGATGCTTTGTCGCGAATTGGGACCCGTAGCCCTCTTCTGCTTGAGAATGAGGGTCGGTAGGGGGGAATCTCGGCGAGAATCCGGGCGAAGTTGGGAAGCTGGGTGTAGTTGGGAAGCCAGGTGTGGGTGGGAAGCCAGGCGTATTCGGCGCTGATTGCGATCGAAGTTGGGCGAGATACAGATCGGTGCGGGCCTTGTCGCGCATGTCCATAGACTTCCGTAGCTTTCTCTTAGAAGCAAATCGGTAGAACACGATACCATATACGACGATAGTGAATGTCTCGACCACGATCTCAATGATGCAGCAGATGAGTGCCCAGCCCTATGTCAATTGTAAGTAAACAGACGTCGTAGCTAGCAAGAGATGACAAACCTGAAGTCTGCAAACCAGTTCATAAGAAACATCGGACTGGAAAAGCTGTTTCCGCTTGTTGTCCTTACAACTCCAGCCCCAAAGGTCTTTTCCTTGACCGTTAATCTTGCTGCTATTTAGAATACCAGCGGCTATACCCCACATCACGATACTGAACACAAAGGTCCCGACGGCAAACACAGTGTAGTACACAGCTGCCTTCTCCGCCCGCTTGTGGCCACCCCTCCAGTATGCAAACATGATGAAAATCGACATGAGAAGAGAAACGCAGGCAATTACCAGGAGTGTGATTTGGGGCCAAGGCCTGGTGTGCGGTGCCCACGCAGGCAAATTATTGCGTGGTGGTAAAGCCTTAGTCGCGTTGAAGATCATAAATGTCGCCGATACCATCGATAAGACGATCAAGCTGCAGCTGAAGTTCACCCCTCTCAAAACGACTTTAGCTAAGCGTACGCGGACTTTCACTTTCTGTGATGAACAGCCGAGTTAGGACACCACAACTCCCGTCTAAACCGGTCAAGGGGTAATGGTACATACTAGGTCTTTAGCCTGCTCTTTCTCTGTGAGTTGCTCTCGTTTTTCCACGAGTTGCTCTTCTCGGAAGGTTGGACTTAGGGGGCTTTTGATGTTTCGCGAGATTCCAGGGCTCTTCATCGCACTCTTCAACGGTGTACCAGGAGTGAGATATCTCGCATTCTTATCATCTTCCTCGACTGCCACTCCTGGATATGTCGCGTGCCTGGAGGGATCTGATTCCGATATATACCCGAAACCGACGTCTGAAGGCTGGGGTTGGGGTTGGTAATGGTTCGTCATCGTGCCTGGAGGGTCCGCGAACGGCGAACGGCTGGACTGTGAAGGTTCGATGGGGGAGTGCACGGCGGTGGCTTCAGCAAAGCGCGGGGTTCGAGGGGTTTTCAGCGACGGAACTGATGATGAATTCGACGACGTTCGAGACCGCGTGGCGACGAACGGATCGGTCTTCGTATCTGTGGTCGTTTGAGGCATTCGGTTGAGACCGAAAAGGACAGGAAGAAAAAGTATTGATTGAAAGACTGTAGTTAAGTGCGAATATAACACTCGCTCTGTTTGAGTAACTGAAGACCAAAGCTTCAAGGATATCAAAAACAAGGAGATGGGATGCTCTGTTGTATTACTATGATGGAGAGGCCGGCTATCGGGGGAGGAAGAGAGCTCAAGTCGATAGTTGGGCGACGGCCGCCTTTTGTTTAAGCGCGCGAACTCCTGAACACAATGGAATAAAGCTAGTTTCGGTCTGCCGGTAATGTTAGCCTACGCTGGGGAGTGGTGAGGTGGAGATAGTCATGCTGAAGGGAGCCACTCCACGCACAGTGATTCTCAGCCGGCGCTACTCTCCGAACGGGACAAATCCAATGACAGGCCGTCGGGAAGAAACGATGGCTAGCTAAAGCCAATGCTCTGCAAATAGGCGCCCGGGAAATGATGATGTGGAACCTGATAGTCCTCCCGTCAGAGTTGACGCTGAGGAGTCTGCGCTTCGCTTTGTTTCCACCAGACCCCGTCAACCGCCGCGAAGTTTGCTCCGTTGACGAGCGACGCACAATGCGATCCAGAAGCCGTCGCAGCAGAGGAAGGTCCTCCTGCTCTTCGGATTGCGGTGTTTTCGATCCCTTTTGTTCAGTCCCTTTTCTGCCTTCCCTTGGCTCTCGATCGAGCGAAAGACAAACGACGGACAGCAGCAAATCGTGCCGGGCGCTGAGGGGAAGGAAGAAAGCAGTCGATAAATCCACGGCGGAACGTAGGCGCCGGATGCCTTGTCGGGGTCGGTGTGTGGGTGGGTGGGCAACAGGCAATTCTGCCCAATAAACGACCCCGGCGTCGCGCCCGCCAATTCTCCCATTCTCACAACAGCATCGTCCCGGGGGCTATCATTGGCGGCGTGCTGCCAGAGCCCATGCAGGACGCACACACGGAGCAGCCAGGAGCACACCAGTAAGTAAGCAGCGCATCTCCCACCTGCTCCGTCGAGAGACGCCGGCGCATGGGCTGCCCCCGTTGCCCACGGCGATTGGCACGGTTCCATGCGGCATGCGCCAATCCCAGAGGATTTTCGATTGCAGCAGATGGGATATGTTGTGCAGGCAAGTGCACACGATTTTTGGTGCCGTCTCCCGGCGAGGATTCTGTCGACAGAGCGCGAGGGATATCGCACGTTCCCTTCCAACCCCACTACTCGGATGCATCAGTGGAATTTGGCGTTCCTGCAGGACAAAACTGCTTCGTTTCCCGACTGCAAATACTTCGTCCCAACCCCGTCTGAACTGCATTCTAAACGGAGCAAGTTTGCTGGTGGTCAGATTCGGCAGTACGGTCCTCCGTTGGTGGCTCCGCCCACCAGCTGAAGTCGGATTCCCGTCATTGCCATCGTCATCGCCATCGCTATCGTATCCCTTTGGAGGCATGAGCATCGCACTTGTACACGTGTATGTATGTACGTACCGGTGACGGCCCAATTGGTCTATTCCTTTGGCAATTAGGTGGCGTGCACTAATCGGCGATTCCTCTAGGGCCAATCTTCGGAAAATAATCTCCAAGAATAGACATGGCCTCCCCCGGCCGCTGCTGTGGCGTTGCGAAATGCGAGGGGCTGGTTCCAACGGTCATTTCCTACACTCGCGCTTACGTACTCCGCTGTGCGGAGTACTCTCGAACATACTGTCGTACACGGCGTCCCTATTTTTATCGCTGAGCCCGTTGCACCGTACTGCTCTGTACATACACGCATACTGTGTAGTACGCGTGAGCCTCAATCACAACCCCACAACGTCCCCAACTAATATAGAGAATGCCCTCGAACTGATTGGGCGCCTCAGCGGGAACCCATCTTACCTGCGTCATACACGGGAACTTACAGAAGTCGGGGCTTTACTACGTGCTCCGCTCTTACGCTAAGTAAGCTCTACAATCTAGATTGCGCTATGGAGTTACTCTGTTTCGTGCCAACAGATTCCTAATTCTCGGTCACGTGGAATGCGCCGGTTAGTGCATCGCTGAGCCTAACCAACATATCCAACGAACAGTGAACAGCGGCCGATCTCATCAGACCCCCATGGCAGCGTCGTCAGCAAGGGCCGGAGCGCTTCCACGGTTTCTCTTGCCCAGCTTTACGTGGAAACCCCGCCCTGTTCGCCCGATTTCGGTTGCCAATTCCCGGGGTCAGACAGTCGCGGACAGGAGCAGTGTTGCATATCTAGTCGTGTCATCAACTCCACACGAACCCCTACGGAGCCTTAAGCCTCTTCACCGGCCGACGAAGCCTCAGAACGCCTCAAGTTCATATTCGTCGCTACAACTGAATCGTGCATTTCATAACACAGTCCAGCGGCCCCGCGATCATCATTTTGATACCTTGAAATTTGTTCAGCGGCTAAAGGATGAAGGGTTCAGCGAGGAGCAGGCCGTGGCGATGATGAGGGTCTTGAGCGATGTGATTGAAGAGAGGTGTGTATAGCGTACTACAATACTCTGTTTATCGCAATGAAAGCTTACGTTTACCATTTAATCTAGCGTCCAGAACCTCACTCGCACGATGGTTCTACGCGAGGATCAGGAGAAAGTCACATATACCCAAAAGGTTGACTTCGCAAAGCTGCGCTCCGAACTCCTCAGCGCCGACTCCACTGAATCCTCCCTCACTCGAGCTTCTCACGAACGTCTCACAAATGACCTTGCCAAACTAAACTCCCGTCTGAGGGACGAAATTAGCAGGACACAGGCGTCAGTACGACTCGACCTGAACCTTGAGAAGGGCCGAATTAGAGAGGAAGCAAATGTACAAGAGTTGAAGATCAAAGAGACGGAGACGAGGATTGAGCAGGAAGTTGCCGGACTGAGGGAGAGGGTTGAGGGTGTCAAGTTCTCAACCCTACAGTGGCTAATGTGAGTGGCAAAGCCCATTAGCAACTTTTCCTGTTGCTTTCGCTATCTAATGCCGGTCTTGATTAGGGGTGTATGTACGGGAACTGCGGCGCTTATACTGGGTGTGTGGCGCCTATTGATGTGATCCAACGGGTGTCACACCAAATGCAACAGAAGGCCCGCCGTAGCTAATCCCAGAATTTCAACGCATTCGTTTTACACACGAAACGGCTGAACCGTTTCATCTAATAGCTATCCTAATTCATAGCTCCGATGGCCCGTACTCAGGAGTTGACTTCGTTACAACGTAACGTAGATGTTAGGGTGTGAGTGCGATAACTACCCCGTTCTAAATTAAGTTTAGCTCGTCTTCTCATGTTCTCAGTAGCCTCATCTTTATATTAAAGTGTGGATAAAGAGACCATCATCACAGAGCTGCACAAAGTGTATATATCGGCTTGCATGTTCAGACATTCCTGAGCCTTGCGCCAAGATGCGGTGCATGTGTAGTTAGCAGGGCCTCTTAGATACAACGTGGGAATCGTATAACAGTGATGTTGGTGGCGCGTCAATATCTAACGGCGGCAGACTAAGGTGTCACCTGTATTCTGAAGGCCGATCACAATTCGAAGAGCCTTTTCAACTCCGCCGCTGTATCCTCAGGACTGGTAACGCTGTGGCCCACGGTCCTCGGGTCTTCATATATCTCATAGTCATTCCCACCCTTGTATGTCTTGTCACCAAAGAAATGGATTGTTTCGTAGCGAACGCCACCTGGTCTCTCAGTTTCAGCTTCGATGTGCTGCAAACAGTACGTTTTATCCCAACCTATGGGGAAGACGTCGAAACAGATTTGCCCTCCGATGGAGTACCTAAGCGTCAAATTGAAATGTAAGCAACATAGCCACGGTAAACCAAATTCCAGCGTTGGGGGTATTCACGTAAGGCCCAAATCAGCAAACTTTTCCTTGAGTGTCTCTACAAATTTAGTCCTAATACCATGCTGTTTATCGTATTTTTCGTACTCATCTCGCTCATCAAAGCTAGCATTCCCTCCGATAGGCGACACATTGATCATCCCATTTCTGAATTCCACAAATGTTCCTCGCTTGACTGGAATATCCAGGTCTGCAATATAGTGCAAGATAAATCTCACCAGCCGCTTGTACTTCTCCTCTCCAATCCACCTGATGAATGAGTTGCTCGGAAGAACCTCGCCCATGCGGTAGGCGGTGAGACCGTTTTCGGCGAAGCAGAAGTCAAAGAGGGATGTGACAGAAAGAGATGAAGTGCCAAGCTGTTCCTGTTGCTTTGCCAGGTCTGAGCCGCCAACAATACCAATGGCGACTTTATGGCGAAGAGCACCGAGGAGAGCACGCATTTCGGGACTCACGGCGCGGCGAGCCAGAGTAAGAGTGTCGTCAACGTCAAAGAGACATATTGTGCCAGCAACAGGGCGTTTGTCTAGCGGTGGGTAGATATCTGCGGCTTCAGCCATGACGGGCGAGGCTTGCGAGTAGCAGAATCGGGAATTCTGCCCCGCAGCGAGAGCCTAACTGAAACTGATACGGTGGAGGGAAGTGGAGAAGGACTGAATGCGGGGTATGGCAAGGGCTGTGTTATCATACCTAATTAGCAAGACGCGGTAGGAGGAGTATCCTGTCGCTCTACTCTGTGCTCAATATGCTGTAGTTTCTCAGTAATTGCTGGCGGGATCGGACATGCCACAATATCAACGGGCAAGCGGATGATTTTGATGGTCACGTGTAGATAACAATTTATCAATGACGTAGATTGCGGTGTACTATGTATTCTGTAATCAACCAGCAACAGGTTTTGCTCCAATAATGCCCGCACGACGACCATCTCCTCGCCTCCTTTTTGCTCTCCACTTTGATACTCAGATATTCAATCGACGAGAACGTCCCCCATGATGCTTCTTCCTTTCTGGATTCTGCCTCTCGTATCGGCGGCCATGTGGCTTGGTTAGTGTACAGCGTGCCACTTGATTCAGGAGTTTAAACGCTAACGAACGGCAGGTATGCTGCTAGCGATGCTAGCGGTTTGGACTGCCCGAGGGCATCCGCATTATGCGTCAATGGTTCCGGGCCAAAGAATAGCGTAAGATGCTAAGAGAACTGGTGTTTCGAGAGACTGAAACCCTGCGCAGGTACATCTCAGGTGGGCAGCGTACATACCCAACCTGCGGGATGCCCCGTTGACGTTGGGAAGATATCGGAGCAAGCCCGGTCAAACCACTCTTTGTTGCTGGTTGCTGTGTAACCACGATATCCCTTGACCTAGCGTTTTTGTCCGAGCGATGGCTACGCCATAAGGCGATCCTTGCCCCTAACCTTGAGACATCCGAAAAGGCCCTGAGCGCTTTGTCCACTGTCTTCGCTGTCCTCGGCACTGTTGGCCTGATCTTGCTTTCAGTGTTCGATACTGTTCACCATCCCAAGGTGCATCGCCTCTTTCTGTTGCTATTTATGTGAGTGCCTAGCCCTACAGCTCCCGCACCACTAACGCAGAGCAAAGGCTTGGATATGTACTATCGGCAATATTCGTATGTTGGGAGTACCAAAGGCTTGGGATTCACTTCCGAGAGCATCGAGTTCTACGTCGGTCATTTTGGCTGAAACTAGGATTTATCATTGTTGAATCATGCCTGGCGATAGGTAAGAGACTAGCGTATTGCTCACAACATATCCCTAGACTAAACCTAACTAGGCTTCGGTGTTTGTCTATATAAGGCCAAACAGAACCCCGGTGCTATATTGGAGTGGAGTAATCAACCCTGTTAATCTAGGCTTTGTGATCATGCTAACCATGGTCGGTAGTTATATCGTTTGTTTTCACCTTCTATATACTCACATTCCTAGTAGACCTATACCCAGTCGTTCGCACAAAGAACGGGCAGCACCCTAATGGGAATCAGTTAGAAGCGGGCACCACTAGTAGTCCCGAGGAACACGAGGTTCACTGCTTAAACGAGCTGCCTAGTGGTAGCAGAGACGAGAGCGAGAGGGGTGCGCCAGAGGTTGCTTGAGGCTAGCGCCGGGCTTTTATCATTACGCCTATTACTCATGCGCTTTCAAGTGGCGATAAGAATTTGGGAAATGCAGAAGATTCTTGAAAATCAATGCTGAGCATTGCGTAATGTATCGGAGATCAAAGGATTCTTAACTCCACGTAGCTGGGTTTTGCTGTGATTTCCCAATGAACCATTAAAACAAAACACTGTATCCGCGGCTGTATATTAGAGACGACACTACGTTATCTTCGAAAGTGCCCCCACGCAGCCGCCCTTCTTAGAAACACCATATTCGAATAGACCTAGCCGACCAAATACTCTCGTCATTGTTTTGAGCTAGGCGGGCAGGTATTGGGCATCTTCATGTCAGAAGTACTGCTTCATCAGATAAATTGCCCGTGTCTCTAGGTACTAGTACTAGGCACATTTCTCTCGACAATAGCGACATCTCTAGTAAGGGGGCAAGGTTCTTCTAAACCACCTCCCTTCGCTAAGTCAGGAATCGCTCCTTTGTAACTAGCTTCAGCCTCGTTATGCTGACCTCCTGACCTTTGTTCGTGCTTCTGGGAAGCCTCTCCCTGAGCCATCTTTTGGTGCTAACTTTACTGCCGGTGATGTTGGCGGAGCTTCTCTGAGTGAGTATGTGCCTCCTAAGAGATGTGATTGGGTACTGCGGGAGCGTCAGTCACTAGCGCTCCGCCCTGCCTGTTAACAAAGATTCCGTTTCCGATATCTCCCTTGCCTGTGGCCCTCCTGATGTCACTCCCGGCAATCCATTTCCTAACGGTATAACGGGCGGTCTATTTAGTTGCATACGTTCTTCTTTCCACATTGGTTTATGCTGCGTTTTCCTGGTCCCCTTGCATAGCTTCTCGGGGGCTGTCTTGCGTCAATACGCATACGTGAACCTGTGGAAAACGAGATAATCGCCTGGGACTAACCTCTTGGCTCCCGCCCGAAGGTTTTCTTCGGTCATACGTCGCTCTTTTTCCAGCTCCAGCCCAAACTCCTTCCTTGCCCCTCCCTTAGCCATTTCGCCAATCTCACCTAAGAGTGGTTGAATGTCCCTTACAGCAGCAGCGTTGATCTCTCCTTGTTCTGTGAAATTTCCGCCCCCAACACCTATCTTTCCATAGTTCGACATCCTAGTCGCGCTTTCTGCTTCTGCAGCAGCGATCGCCAGAGCTTCCCATTTTTCCCGTGTCGGGGGGGATAGCCTTCCGGTTTGAGAGAGAATTTTCTCATCCATTTTGTGCATACTCGCCTGCACATTCTTTTGGGCGGTAGCTATCAGGGCTTTACGACCCTTCTCCAGTTTTTCTACATCCGCTTGTTTGAGATCTGAGAGTAACGGCGTTTCAGCCTTAGATTGCTCTCCATCCTGGGATATACTCTTTCTCAGACTGGAAGCCCTACGTCGTGTGACGTCTTGAATAGGAGGTGGTAGTTGAGTATGGCTCGAACCAGAGTAGTTTCTGTACGCTTCATGTTCGCCTTGGAGACTTGTCAGTCTATCTTGGGTAAGCTTGTTCGCGACTTCATGCAGTTTGTTGGAGTGTACTGGTGCATGTTCCCCACTTCGATCTGACGCGCCGGAGGGAAAACATGTGCTAAGCCCGTATGCTGTCAAGCTCCTCCAATTGCCCTCCAGCCCCTCGATGTCATTCGCCGAGCCTTGTTGAACTGCGGAGGACTTCCTTGTCATTGAAATTGCCGCAGCTTGCACACCCGCTCCCTTCCCATCCGCAGTCTCTTGCTTAGGAGGTATATGTGTGCTACCCATCCCTTGTCTAGAATTGCCCCTCGTGACGCTGTGAGGCGGTGTACTGCTTCTATTCATAGAGGGACTATGGGCAGTCGTTGCTGTATTCGAGGCACCGGCAGCAAAGCCCACTAAATCTGGCCATGTGTTGGTGGTCGTAGGTGCTAATCCAAATCTCGACCTCTTTGCCTCCATGACCCCTACTACTGTCTGCGGCGATGCTTCATTGTCGGTTGCAGTATGCCTGTAATTCGGCCGGGGGCTCAATCCCTTGTTTAAGAGGGTGTTCTGCCGTGAAGTAGGATTACTGAGAGGAGATGGCTTCACTAGATTTCGAGCATGGGCCACAAGCGCAGCTTTCACACCTTGCGTACTAGGTTCGGGCTGCGATGGCTTCATTGGCTCGAGGTCCTTCGCACGCACTGCAGCGGCGAATGCAGAGGGTGAAGGATCCGCTTTCCAGCCCGGCATCGGCTTACGTAGCGAGCTCGCAACACTGGCGGCAGCGCCTGCGGACGACGGACCATTCGATAAGCCCAGGGAAGGGAAAGACGGCAGGTCCTTAGGATTAGCGTACTTCAGCGAAGCGGTAGCACCTACATCCAGGAAATGTAAGTATTCTCTTCAAGCCTCTAGGCAGTTTCAATACACAACCCATTGCAGAAAGCCTATGTTTACTCCCGTCCAACGACGCCTTATCGGCCGTCTTCGTAGTGTCTTCCTGCTGCGTTGCATACAATGCTGCCGCCGCAGCTTGATACTCGAGCCTCGCAGGTGCCTCGCGGGAAGAAGGCTTCAACGGCGTAGATGTCGGGGTAACGCCCGTCATATTTGCACGGCGTACGGCGTATTAGGAGGGAAGTGTTGGTCGCAGCCGGGTGTCATAGGGACATTGCACAACAAGCGCATGGAATAAGTAACAATGAGAGCAGACAGGCAAGAGTACTTGGTGCAATAACGTACTCTGTTCCATGATGACATTGATTCTGGTAACGATGACGCAAGCGGGGAGCTATGCGAGGGACTTGTGGGCCGCCGTAGTTCGTGCATCCCTCCTGCAAAGCAGACCGACGCACCCAGGACTACATGGGCACATCGTTCTAATATGGATGTCGTACATCCTGATGTATTAGGAAGGAAACCTATTGAAATTAAGACAAAAAAATGCATTGCTTTAAAGAGAAGGTTCCTGGTAACTTAAAGACTTTCTCTCTCTTATATCCGGGCTCAAACTAAATCAAAATCTCCATCTGATCATTGGTTTGATTTTCATATCCTACGGTGGGAGATGCCACCACCGCCCTATTGAAAGCCGACTCAGCGCATGGAGTTAGCGTTATTAGTCGGGTAAGAGAGTGGTAATAGTTTCCACTGTGTACACAAATCTTTTCTCTTTACTCTTGAGACCGTCTGTCAAGAAAAATATAAGTCTATTGTTTCAACACGCCCAAGACTATACCGGAATCCTATCCTTCAGTCCATCCTTGACGGCCTGATACACTTCGTCTGGGGTCTTAGCCGCATCTATCTTAACAACTCTGCCCTCCTCTTCAAAGTAATGTACGACCGGCATACTCGTTTCTACGAACGTCCGGAAGCGCTTTCTGATACTCTCGAGATTGTCGTCAGCGCGACCAGAGGATTTGCCACGGTTAAGGAGGCGCTGTAGCATGACATCCTCAGGGCAATCGAAAAAGAGCGTAAACCGGGATGGACAGACGTCAGATTCGAATTTGAGGGCTTGGTCCATTTTGCGGGGAAAGCCTACAACTTTTAGTCCAAATCCGGGGAAGGACACCCCGCAGGATAAATGACGACGGGGGTTTTGTACCATCGATCAAGAATTTGGTGCTGCCCTTCTCGATACCGTCTCTCATGGCGTTCTCTAGCAAAACCACCGTCACCTCCATTGGCACAATTTTGCCATCTTTAATATACCCTTTTATCAGTTCGCCGAACTCACTGCCCGGCCGCTCTTGCTCGGCACGCAGCAAGTCCCCAGCACTAAGGTGTTGGAAACCATAGTCTCGCACTAGGTTCGCACATTGTGTGCCTTTGCCAGCGCCGGGGCCGCCCAGCACGAAGACGACTGAGATGGAGGAAGGTGAGAAGGCTGGTATGTCTTTTGGTGGTTGCGGGAGGCGGGTGTGGTCATCGGGAGATTCAATCGCAGGCATGGGTTCTAACACGTAGTATTGACAATTTATCAATTAGCCGCCCGGTCTGCAGTTACGACTGCGAGGAGGGGGAAGGGCTTTGGAGAGACGTCAAGCTGTGGGGGAAGCTGATCGCGCAAGGCGGGAAGAGTAACATGAACGATAATCATATTGAAACAACACATACACGACACTTCTGGAGAGAATAATTAGGAAAAATGGCCAGACTCTAAGGGCGACCGTGGGATTTGGGCCCGTGTAATAAGCTCGTCGAATGGTGGCTTTGAAATTGTTCAGTCGAGGCTAACCAACAACCCGCGGACCCAATATTTTGGCAACCATAAGTGCCATGCACCCACAACCGGTGATTAGAAAATTAATCTGAAAACTGGCTTTCCGTCCCACCATTGCGTTTAGTAGGTCTGCTTTCTTTTTTTTTTTTAGAATTTTCAAATCGCTCCTTTGAAGGCCGGAAACGCGATTTTAGGTATACTTTTGAGGGTCTCCGCTTATGTCAGGCGGCCGTTGCGTGGGCCACACAAATTGATCGGGGGGCTGCGCAAGGTGGGCAAACCAGCGTCCTAGTTATATATACAAATCGTTGCGTTCAAAGACTGTCAAGCAATGCTATATACTATCACAGATAGTCAGAAAAAAGTTTCCCGTGTCTTTTGTCGCAATGTCATCGCAACACTATCTCGAAAGAGGATCGGAAATGAAAATTTAACAATAACTAGTGTTAGGGGTCTCATTGTGTATATCGCTAGACCTTCCTTGTTAGACTTGCATCCTAGATATTGGTTCATCTGGCCGCCAATTCGAGTTTTCTTTCAAACGCTATTTGCGTTCTATACAGGAATGGAGGAACCTTCAACTAGCTTGCAAGAAGTAAGAGCAGAAAGAATCTCAATCCGCAACCGTTTCTATGGTCTGCTGGTGTTGCCCGCTATGCCCTCTACCTCCGCCACCATCGGCTTTACCCTCCGCTTCTCTGGCCTCCCTTTCCCGCTGTATCGCCACGCTCTCCCTTTCCCTCCTAACAACTTCCAGCACTCCTCTGAGGCTCTCGCGCCACGTATCCAGTCTCGTTGCCACCTCCCTCCACTGCTTCTCTCCAAATACCCTATATGTGCTCCGGTGGATCAGAAACGTCTGATTCAGCTGTGACAACTTGCCCTCGACTAGTCCCGCACGTATCACGTCAATCACCCACACCTCCACATCCTCGGGTGGAACCTGCAAGGCTTTTGCGATCGATTTGTACGGGAGAGAGCGGGATTGCGTGGATGCCGCTAGCGAAGCTAGTGTTAACAGCCGCATCTTCCGATAAAGGACGGAGTTATCTAGTCCCTCTTCGTCGTCAATCCAGCCGTCGTGCTCGTCCTTAAAGTCAATATAATCGTCTAAGAGCTGGGCAGAGAATATCTCCAGAAGCTCGAAATATATGGGGTCAGATTTTCGGAGGGCTTGGACGGAATCAAGTGAAGTAAGGTCTTGGAAGTCGAAGTGGTTTGGATGTGAGATCGCAGCTTTTAAAGCGCGGAGGGCGATAGTGCGTGCTTCGGTCGATGTGCATTCTTCAGGAGAGAAGGTCTGGAGGGCGCGGAGAAGGTACGCATAGGATTGCCTAGATAAAAGTACTTTCAGAACTCAAGAGCCATGTGAGTATGGCTACTTGGGACAAACTCTAATTCTCCAGCCTCCTCAGTGATATCTGCAATTTCCACAAATAAGATTCGTGAGTCCTCTTCATCCGTTTCCCACTCCTGGAGCCATGAATCCAAATTCTTCAACTGAGGCTGCAGTGCTTCGAAAAGACCATTGGCCCTTATCACCTTCAGCATGCTCTGGAAGACGCGGTATCTTGTTTCGCAGTCTGGCTCGAGGATGTTGAAGATTGTAGTAAGTATCGATACCGCTAGGCCAGGACCGTGGATCGGCGCGGAGGTAATGGGATTCGACAAGCACTGGCAGACTTTTGGAAGGAACATGGCCATGTTTGAGGATTGCCGTATGAGATGTATAAGGAGGTTGTATGCAGCTATGAATTCTATGATAGGCCCTAATGTGTTAGCCATCTATCCAGTAGCTGAGACTAAGTGATGGCATACCCTTCTCAGGAGCTCCATTAAGTGCAGCGCCAGCGACAACTAATTTTTTAAGTGCCTCATCCCTCTGTCCTTGTTCGAGAAGCGGAGCAATATCAGCTTGTAGGCTAGCTCCCTGTTCAACACCCTGTGCTTTTCTGAGGTTGTCGATGTACAGAGCAAGCTCATCGGCGAGGTCTTCAAACGGAGCGTCAATGAAGAGGGTATTCGGCGGACCAGCCATAATTGAGCAGTGCAGAGGAAACGGGATCTTCTGATCGCGGTGGGTTGAGGCTCTGTGGACGAATTCTTGGCACACAGCGAAGCAACTGGGAGTGACTGCCCCCATTGTGGGTCACGTGAAAGTTATGGGTAGGAACCCCTAAGTTGATATTCATTACCAACGCCAGCATCGCCGGTTCTAGTGCTATGTGCATACAAGTCCGCCCGAAAAAGCGCATTTCCGTTTCCCATTTCTAGCCGCTGTCAATCCGCCCCCTCTGTTATCTCAGCTGAAGGATCAACTTTGATATTCAGTTCAGTTAACCCTTCCACATCCTCTATTACCAGCCCCTTTTCATTGGCTAGGTGAAGAAGACAGATGAAGCAATACGACGTTGATATATCCGCCATAGCTTGCGTTGGATAGACTGACTGGAGGTTGTTTATTACGGACGTGAATTTCAGCAAGCCTTCGCCTAACTTCGGCATCGATGCGGACTGATGCTCCGATAATGTCTGCAGTGGTGGAGGCTAATAGGGAAGTCAGCAAGCATATTTTTTTCCGTCAAGGACCCCCAAAAGCCGCGCGCTTACATCATTTCCAATCCCCATTCCCTTCCACATCTCTTCCTTCAACCGCCTCACGTCCACCTTCTTCGCAACCCTCGCGTATTGGACATACTCCGGCCTAAGCCTCCTACTTTGAGTCACCAATTGGTTTCCGAACGCGCCCTCTCGATTTTCTGGCACTAGGACATCCGCAATGCCCACCGGGCCGCCTATTCCCTCTTCTTCCAAAGCAGGGGAGAGATGCTCCCTAGCATCAGCGAACTCATCATCATCGTCATCAGCCCCCCCGGGAAATGCACCATCATCATGGAAAAAGTTCGCGTCGTAATTGCCTGGAATCGCATTCTCCTGCGTAGCAGCGTGGGCAGGGTCTTCTTTGCGAGCCCAGAAGGCTTCGTCCATCACCGCATCTAGCTCATCCCCGTCGTGGGTTTGAGATTGCTGGGGTCTTGTGCTACTAAAGCTCCTTTGTTTTGAGCCCATTCTAGCCTTCGGTTTCAGAAACAACCGTAGCAGTTGCCGCGAATTGAAATGCTTATCATCCGGCAGGAGATTCCTTGTCTTCGACTTCCACTGTGTTTTCGGCAGTGAAATGGAAGACAGCGTCGACGCAGGGGTGTAGATGGCTTCTGCCAAGACCGGATTAAGAGGAGATGAGAAGTCTATCTCAAATGGCTCCTTTTCCTTGCGTGTCCTTGTAGTAGGGGTAGAGGATTTCGTTACATCCTTTATCCGCCTTATCTTCCAGTGTTCAGGTCCGGCCCAATTTTTGTGCAACGCCTGGTCGAAGTAGCTCAAGATGTTTTCGTGCCCCCTTCCATCCTTCCCTTGGCTGAGAGAAACAGCATAGTCCTCGCTCCCAACGTCGAATGCGCCAAGGTTTTGACGTTCCTCTACGTCGATGCAGGCCTCGTTCTCAATGTTGCCATCGCTGACGAGCTGGGCTCGAGGCTCTATATCCGCACCCCTCGCCCAGGCCTCCCCTCCCTCACCGAAACCAGTTTCCGGAGGCAAGTCAAAGCCGTCCAACGCACCGTCATCGTCATCATCAAAGCCCAGCGGGTTCTCACCGTCAAGAAAAATCCCCGACTGGTCTGAAATTTCGGCGGGGCGATTCCGCTCTTGTTTCCAGTCATCGGGGGCTTTAAGGAAAGGTATATCTAGAGACCCCGCTAGGTCCCCAATGTCAAAGTTCTTCAACGACGGGCAAATATCCTGGGCGTCGAGGCAATTCAGGTCAGGGAAGAACTTTTCCCCAAGGGAAGTAATATCGACCTCAGCATCTTCTTCCTCGCCGGAGCTAGCGTCCTCCCCCTCTTCGCCCCCCCTAGTTTCAGACTCCTTCTCACCAACCTTTGTGACTTGATCATCTTTGCTCTGTTTCCCCTGTCCTGTACCATCCCTAGCGTCATCGCTACTATCAAAGACTATCCTCCCTTGTGCATCAATAGAAAGGTGGTTTAACAATAGGCCTTTAGCACCACCCTCATCAAAGTCCGCAGATGCCTTTTTAAAGAGTGGATCAACGGAGAACTCAAGTTCAAACTTCTTCAGTTGTAGTGTAGAAAACGAAGGAGCAAGGGTTGCTTCCGAGGAACGTTGCGCCTGGGTTTGGATTCAGTTGAGACATCCAGTATATGTTAGACTAGCTTAGACCCACTCTCTTTTTCCCGCGCTTTCCTGATCCTTCTCCTTCATCATCCTCACTGCCATCACCACCCTCGCGCCCGTCCTCTTCCCCTCTCTTCTTGTTCCCACTATCAGCCAACCCGCTCAATAGCTTCCCTGTCTCTGTTGCCACGCTGTCTACCCTGCTTGTATAAATTTTAACACATCCATCGAGAGTGCAACTTGCCTTCTGAAAGTTAACACCGTCGCCTTCTTTTAGAAGCGTCATGTCATGGAAATAATCGATTAGAGCGAAATTCCAAGAGTTCGCTGCGTTAATTTTCTAGAATAGTCAGCAGAAAAGTCAGCGGTCCCTGGGGAACAGGCGGCAGATCCGCACATTATCAGTAGCCATCTTCATCCACTCCTCAAAGTTGGCAAGTATAGGTACACGCTTCATAGGTGTCAGAGCGTTACCACCCACGACGGCCAATCCATGGTCATTCTCCTTCCCACGCTCCGCTGCGATGCTCCTAGGCGTCTTTGGACTACTACTTGCAGCTCGTTCATGTGGGTTGAGCCTTCGCCTCGGAGATGCAGCTGCTTTGAGCTGGTTCATCTGTAGGTCGTGCAGGGCTTGTCTGGACTGAAGGCGGGCCGCCTTCTCCCGAACGTCGTCATTGAGGGGAATTCTGCGCACAATGAAGGATCAGAACGCTGCTTGCCAAAGGCAAAGACACGCCGGCCATACTTCATTGGAGACGGCCTGACATGCGCAACAGCCGCTTGCTTGGAAGGGCCTCGCGAGCTCTCTCCATTTCCGCGAGGAGGGTTTGCAACGCGTGGCATGGCAGGTCGGGCGAGGACGAACAAGCAGGCTCTGACTCTGTCGCGCAGGAAGAGAGGGAGAAACGATTGAGAGGGCGATGCGGTGCCGCTATCGGGTGCTGGCACGGAGACGTGGATTCTCCTCTTGTTTATTGTCAGCACCGTGTTTCTCGTGTAAACAAAGGCGGGTAGGCTCACGTGCACTCTCTTCCCCCGCCAAGTAACACCGAAACGTCACGCACTTCGCCACGGCGGAGGTGGGAGATGGGAGTTGGCCACTAGAACGATTGACGATGCCGTGTCCTGTATTCTCTGTATCCTCCGTATTCTGCATCGCCTTGTAGACAAGCCTACTCCACTTCTGCTCAGAGCATCTGTCATGCCCTGCTACTTTAGCCAGTCCTTCTGCAATGGCGTTCCTACATCATCGTGCGCCGTTATCGGGGCGCTGGTACTCGGCCCGGCCGTTTTACACCACAATCTTAGCTATATGCGCAATTTCGATCTGTAGTGTCATAGCTCACCGGAGTGCTCGGTATCTAGGACAGGGCGCCGGCCATAGGGTGCTGTTGCGGGGGAGGACACTCGGAACTGTTGAGGCATTGCATCGGCGACAGCTATCGCTGAGGGCCACAGATGTAAGCCCTACCTGCTCACTTAACCCCCCACTCCCAGTGTGTTTTCTGATACGTCCTGAGCGCACAGTGCTATCTCGTTCACCATGCCGAAGACAAATGCGCTTACGTCCGCGCTAATTGCCCCGATGAGGAAGCCGGTCTCCTCTCGTATCTATCTCTTTACTACTGCCGACTTCCTCATGTCCAGCCCTTGGCTTTCGCCATTTTGATACTATGGCTTGCTCTCTTATTCACGACTATTGGAATTGCGGCGAGCGACTTCTTTTGCATAAACCTGAGTACTATTTCAAGCATCTTGGGAATGAGTGAAAGCATGGCTGGAGTCACGTTTTTAGCATTCGGAAATGGCAGTCCTGACGTGTTTTCCACCTTCGCGGCGATGAGTACCCATAGCGGGAGTTTAGCGGTCGGAGAGCTCATAGGAGCAGCTGGATTCATAACTGCGGTTGTAGCAGGGTCAATGGCTCTAGTACGACCCTTCAAAGTTGCAAAACGAAGTTTCGTGAGGGATGTAGGGTTTTTCATCTTTTCTGCGTCCTTCAGCATTTGGTTCCTTGCCGACGGAAGACTGCAGCTCTGGGAGTGCGCTCTCATGGTCGGTTTCTATGTCTTTTACGTTGTAGTGGTGGTAGTGTGGCATTGGTTGCTGGGAAGGCGACGAGAGAGGAGGGAGCGGGACGCTATCTCAAGGGGTTACTATGTTACGCAAGGGAACGAAGAGGTAGAGATTGAAGAGGAAGATGAAGAGGACGGTGGTGTAAGCGCCAACGCCGGGGAAAGGAGGAGCTTACTAAGGCACGGCTCCTCAGAAGACTTTGGCGCGCTGGAGAGGGGGGGGCTTGCCCCTAGGTTAGCCGCTAGAGATGAAGACGAGGAGGAGGAAGACCGGCAAAACGATCAGGAGAGATGGTTAGCAGATGTTAATAGTAACATGCGAGTTAGCCGACGGCCAAGGCACGAACGACGGAACACCATGAACCCAATTCGACCGAGTTTGGTTGGCGCTCTAGAGTTTCGTGCAGTTCTTTCCTCGTTGCAGAAGTCTAGATCCATACAGACCCTGCCGATACCCCTTAGGCGATACTCAGACGATCCAGATTACATACAACGTCAACTACCGTCAGCCCCGGATGCTACGGCCGAGAGCAGTTCCGGCACGGAAGCTCCTGAAGTTAGTATTCTTGATGTATCGCCGGATGATTCAGAGCGTAGTGGTGTTGATCCAGGCGCATTCGGAAGAAGGACCCGAGCTGTGTCAACTAATGATGCGATTGGGCTAAACCTAGACTCTAGTAGCTTCAGGAGAACTGTCCCGGACATTGATATCCTAGCTCCAACTCCTCCAGCAACAGGTAGGCTCCAGGACTCCGAGTTTGGCCAGACCGCCGCCTCCAACGTTACGACCCCGGTCGGGCGCTCTCCGTCTCCTAGCATATCAGTTTCCCCGCCCCCATCACAGCAAGGGTCTAGACGGTCTAGCCAAAGCCAAAAATCGACCCAAGGACCCTCCCCTAATTTATTGGCCCCACCGCAAGAAGGGTACGGAGGGAGTCAGAGAACGACACTATCTTCATCTGTATCATCGACCGATAGCACACACTCTCCAAAGTCGCGTCCGCCCCGAATAATAATCCCTCGCTATAGCGATGATCCAGAAGATCCAGCTTCTGAATTCCCAACCTTTTATGATTCCCCTTTGCCAATATCTACCCACGGCGGTTCCCGACCTCCGAGCATACGCCTGCCCCCTCCAAGTCTCCCCCAAAGTCCCTCATTTTATGGTCACGAGGATGAAAGCCAAAGCAGGCCATTATGGTGGTGGCCCTACAGCGTTTTGCCACCACCAGATGTCCTCGGAGCTACAATTTTTCCAACTCTCTGTGGCTTTAAGGAGAAAAACGTCTACGAAAAGCTTCTCGGGTTAATAATAGCTCCTAGCGTATTCCTACTGACAGTAACATTACCCGTCGTGGAGAGCGAGAGGGACGGCACTAAAGAGCCAATAACAACAGATATAGCGAGAGATTTGAGGTCAAGGGCGGGGACCGGTGTAACTGTTCCTCCCAGTTTCGAGCACAATAACGTCGCAGTAGGGGTTCCAAGACGAATGCCGCCAGTTCCTGGTGTTCGTGTAAGCCATGAACCTGGCCCATCTGCTGCAGAAAGATCCAGTGGTCAGGAAAACGTAGCAGGAGTGGCGGGCTCTGTAGAGGCAACCGGTGGGTGTTTTCAACCGAAACCATCTCGATCAGCAGAATTGGGCCGCGGGACTTCGTCTTCCACTACGCTGGCTCATACCCCAAACGAATGGAATCGCTGGCTCGTCGCCGTCCAGATTCTGAGTGGACCTCTTTTCGTCGTCGTCATCGTATGGGCTAACACCACGGATGACCCTACAAACCTACGCACTTTACTTCGCCCAGCCCTCTACGCTCTCCTTGCCAGCCTCATCGCCCTAGCCTTACTTCTCTTGACTACCACTACCAATCACCCGCCCCGGTGGCACTTCCTACTCTGCTTCGTTGGCTTTGCAGTTAGCATCGCTTGGATATCGACCATAGCCAACGAGGTCGTCGGCGTCTTGAAAGCTTTCGGCGTTATCCTCGGCATCTCAGACGCTATTCTAGGTCTTACAGTCTTCGCCGTCGGCAATTCTCTTGGTGACCTTGTCGCGGACGTCACGGTAGCACGCTTAGGGCTACCGGTAATGGCGCTCTCTGCATGCTTTGGGGGGCCTATGTTAAATATCCTACTTGGCATCGGCATCAGTGGATTATATATCATGATTCGTGATGGGAGGAATCATCATGAAAGGCATCCGAACAAGAACATCCGCTATAAGCCATACGAGATAGAAGTTAGCAACACTCTAATAATATCGGCGGCGACTTTGTTGATCACGCTTGTGGGACTGTTAATAGCAGTACCCTGGAACAAGTGGATGATGGATCGGCGGATCGGTTGGGGGCTTATAGCGCTATGGTCGGTGAGCACCCTAGGGAATCTAATGGTGGAAATCACAGGTTGGGGTGGCAGTATTAACTGAGGAGTGCGTGCGGAGTACATTCCACTCTGCAGCGCGAACCCACCTGTCGATTCTATAGGGGCATTGATATTCTGACATTTGGAATGAATTGATTTGAAACCCGGTCCTGCGGGTCTTTGTATCCAGAATTTTTTGTATCGATATTACCTACCAAAATTACTCCATTCAAGCCCATAAGGGATCATAGATACCAAGTCGTTAATGTACTGACCTCAGTCGCCAACCATGGGATGCTGTGAAGTGGTCATGAGGCCAGGAGAGCAAAACACCCATGATCATCGCCCGAGTGCCATATAAGCGCCATCCCCACACCAACCCATCCTCGAAAAACGAAACAAAGTATGTAGAGCCACAGCTATGCGAATCTCCCAGCTCAGCTACCTCAGCGTCTGTTCAGCCTTCCTGTTCAAAATAGGGAATGCGATCCCAGCCTTCACGCAGGTGCCACTCTCAAGTCCGCAAAACTCGCGGAACATCAGCACTGAATTGTTCGCGGAACTCGAAGAGCTCGCTCGTTTGGTCGATATCTCTTACTGTGTCGGGACGACGGGAATTCAGAAACCGTTTGCTTGCGCCAGCAGATGCGGGGAATTCAAAGGTTTCGAGTTGGCAAAGGCTAGCGCTCCATCTGACAACTCAACGATCATGGGCTAACGTACCGGCATTGCAGACATGGAATACGGGACCTCTACTGTCTGATTCCTGCGGCTACATCGCACTATCACATCCCCCATTTGCGCCCCGGATTATAGTTGCGTTTCGAGGAACGTATTCCATCGCCAACGCAATCATCGATCTGTCTACGATACCCCAGGAGTACGTCCCCTACTCTCCTGGCGATAGCGAGGCAGGCAGCCAACCGGGCAAGCACTCCGACGAAAAATGCCGGAATTGTACGGTACACGCTGGCTTTCTAGCCTCATGGAGCAACACCCGCCCGCACATAGAGCCTGTAATCCAGCGCCTAATAGAGCGATTCCCACACTACCGCCTCACACTCATAGGCCACTCTCTCGGCGGTGCAGTCGCTAGTCTGGCATCTCTCGACTTCTACCATTGGGGTTGGGACCCTCAGGTTACCACATTCGGCGAACCCAGAGTAGGAAACCAGGCGCTCATGAATTATTTCGACGCTCACTTTTACAACCACATGCGTGGGGGGGAGTGCAGCTATCGGCGAATCACACACGCAAACGACCCCATACCACTACTGCCGTTGAAGGAATGGGGTTATAGGATGCACGCCGGTGAAATATATATCTCCAAGGCCAACCTTCAACCTTCCGTGCAGGACCTCGAAAACTGCGAGGGAGACGAGGACCCCCGATGCATCGCGGGTGGTGATTCCAGTATATCCGCTGTCGCTGCCAACGCCGACGCTCAGTGGTGGGGTGCGGACGGTGGGATGTGGACTCTCCCGAAGAGGTTCAGGATGTGGCAGCTCTTCTTCGCACATCGAGATTACTTTTGGAGATTGGGCCTTTGTGTTCCTGGGGGGGATCCAAAGAATTGGTTCGGGAACTATCCCTCCCGAACTAGTGATGACGATGGGCAGTAATTAGAGGTTGGACATGAAACGAGATCTCTAGTCTTCATAGCGAAGGGCGTTTCTTTTCCCTTCCCTTTCTTGTCCTGCATCCTGTTTCTATTCTAGATAATACAGTAAATATGCAGACACGGAATTCTTCTACAGCCCCTTTAGCTCACCGCCCCCCCACCCCACTATCGGGTCAGGCCACTAACATACGTGCTCCATATTGCTGAACCAAAATAAAGGCTAACGTGCAACCTAGTCCAGTTACCGTAAAGTTTCACCGGTTAAAAGCTGCACTAGTACTAGGATACTCTATCAACGCTCTCATATGAAGGCCCCCTGAGCTAACCTACCCCTCCCCCTCTAAAAAAGGAAAAACAATAAAAGGAAACCAGAAAAATATCAAGCAAACACCCCTTCAGCCCATTGTTTATTCTTCACACCCATCTCCACCGCCACCTTTCCCCATTGCTTCCCATGATTTTCCCCGGACTCACCCATCCCCGCCCTCCCAATCGCCTGATCCTTGCTCAACGTCGTCAATACCCCAAACACCACAGGGACGCCAGAATCCAGCTGCACACGCATAAGGCCACGCGAGACACTCTCAGCAATATACTCGAAATGCATCGTGTCGCCTTTAATAAGCACGCCGATGGCAATTATAGCGTGGAAGGCGCGGTGCTGCGGGACTAGGATGTTTGAAACCTCAGTTTTAGAGGGCGCGGAAATGATCCTATAAATTTCCATATCACCACGTTAGCGTTAGGATGCAGCTGTTGGCTGGGCGGGTCCCTTTTACGAGCCATCATCAACCGTCAATGGTGGGGGGTGCCCGCCCGCCAAAAATCACCAAGTCCCACATACCGTTGCACCGCGACTGGTAACTCCCAACATCCTGGCACTCTCTGAACCACTATATTCTCTCCCTTAACTCCCGCACTCGAGAGGCTCTCCTTTGCGCCAGCCACGAGCTTGTCAACGATTTCGATGTTCCAACATGCATGAACGATAGCGACTCGGAGGCTAGAGCCTGCAACACCAGAAACTTAGGTTAATAGAGACATAGGGCTTTCCATTCATAGAGACAAACCATCATAATTTCTGGCATCCCGTATTCCCTTAACGAACTCCATTCCGCGCCTAGTTGGTTGTGAATATGATTCTTTAATTAGTTTCGGATTGTCAGCCGCACTCTGCTGTCATTCCGCACGTGACACTTCAACCCTTTTCTGACATGGCGGCCATGAATATTTTTTTTCCAGTAATAGAATTGTTCGTTTCATTCAGATAAGTGGCATATGGAGCTGCGTCTACAAAGCAAAACCCAAGAAGTATAGCAGCAGCATAATCAACGTCTCACGACCCCTCAACAATAATCGCCAAGCCAGAGGCAAAACAAATAACATCCCCAACCCCCAATCCCTAGCAAGCGGTTGCCCCTATGCGCCATCTAATTCATGATCTATTCGACCGTGACTGACTTGGCTAGATTTCTTGGAAAATCGACATTCAAGCCCTCACCGACGGCAAGCCAGTAAGCAATAAGCTGGAGAGGGATGACGTTGAGAAGGCCCTGTAGGCAATCAACGGTCTTGGGGATCTCGACCCTCTCAGATTGCTCCGAGGGGAACTCAGGGTCACGTTCGTTACAGATGACGATAGGACGACCGCCTCGAGCGATGACTACCAAGACGTGTTAGCAAGTCGAGCGAGTCTAAATGACGGAAAGAGTAAGCATACTCTGCTGATAGGCGTTGAGAGATTTCGTGAAGATGTCATCACGTGTCAAGATCATGATGATTGGGAGGTTCTCGTCGACGAGAGCTAGGACTCCGTGTTTAAGTTCACCAGACATAACTGCTTCACAGTGAAGGTAAGAAATCTCCTTAATCTTAAGAGCGCCTATAACTACCGTTAGCATTGGTCTAGAGGCACTAGTAAAAGCAGGTCGTACCTTCAAGAGCAGTAGCGAACTGGTTTCCTCTGCCCAGGAGCAACAAGCTCTTCTGGTTTTTGAAGAATTTTTGGCACATTGCTTTGATAGGTTCGTTGAGCTTCAGGATGTGTTTGAACTGCTCAGACACCTTTGCAAGGCCGTCCATAATGTCTTCTCGCCGCTTCTGCTTCGAGGCACGGTCCTCACTAAGTGAGAGGGCAAACATGACCATCGCCACGAACTGTGATGTGTACGCCTTGGTAGACGCAACGCCGATCTCCGGTCCAGCATTGATATGGACACCGCAGTGTGTAAGAAGCGAAATAGATGAACCCACAACGTTCACAATTCCCACAGTGAGCGCTCCACGCTCTAGGCAGTACCGCAGTGCCATGAGGGAATCCGCAGTCTCGCCAGATTGAGATACAAAGACGCAGGTATCGTCACGGAAAACCGGTGCCTGTCTATCCAAGAAATCTGAGGCAAGTTCAACAGAGATGGGAATTTCGGTTAACTCCTCAAAAATTCCTCGAACGGCCATGCATGAGTGATAACTGGTACCACAGGCAATGAAGATGATTCTCCGGCAGCGACGGATGGTAGTGATATATTGTCTCAAACCGCCCAAGGTGACCTTCTTGTTAGCAACGTCTAGTCGACCACGCATGGTGTTGACCACGGATTCAGGTTGCTCGAAGATCTCTTTCTGCATGAAGTGATCGAATTTGCCCTTCATGATCTCTTGAAGCTCAAGCTCCAAAGTCTGAATTGCTCGTACATTGGAGGTGCCGTCATCCTTCGTAAGACGGTGAATGTTGAGTTGCCCCTCGTGAATATGGGCGATGTCGTCATCTTCCAGATAGAGTACCTTCTTCGTGTGCTCAACAATAGCAGAAGGATCAGACGAGAGGAAAAACTCCGCGGGGAATGGCGCACCGTCATCCGAGATAAAGGCACGGGACTGCGAGCGATGAAGAAGAGACTTGTCTGGCGGGGCAAGCAGATTCCCTGTTGACTTCTTCAGGGCAACATTGTGAGACGCTTGCTCAGCAGTCAAAGCACCTTCCTCAGAGTACTCAACATCCACAAAATCAACCTTCATCTTCCTCTGTGTCCGGACACCGATTACCAACGGGGAGCCCTTACGAGCAGCAATAACTTCATGGGGGTAATGCACAGATTTAAGCAAGAGACCGAAGGCGCCCTGAAGCTCCTTGATGACGGCCTTGGCCAATACCGTAAACTCGATATCCTGATGAGAGTCGTAGACGTACTTAGCGAGTTTTGCAATGCACTCAGTGTCCGTCTCTGTCTCGAATCTGAATCCCTTGGTCTCCAAGAAGGACTTCAATTCCTTGTAATTTGTGATGATACCGTTATGTACAACAGAAAACTCCCAAGTCGGATCAGATCTAAGAATTGAACAATTGTTTAGCCAATGTAGGACCAGCAAGTATATGTAACCGAACTCGTCTCTACCAAAGGGGAGAATACCAACAATACAAGGAAGGGAATGCTACCTATGAGGGTGGCAGTTCAGACGAGAGGGCTGGCCATGTGTTGCCCATCTAGTGTGCGCAATGCCGGCATGAGAATCAAATACTTTGGTGAGATCCGGTTTAGACTCCTTGATAAGCTCCTTCAGCTTGGCGACTTTGCCCACTTCTTTGTAGGCGAAGACTTCGTCTTTCTTGTCCCCGTCGACCGCGACGCCAGCGGAATCGTAACCACGGTATTCGAGACGGGATAGACCTACAGATCGCCATAGATGTCAGCTTCTAGGGTTTTGCTGCAAGGAAGTTCACTGGATATCATCGGGCAGGCGAGCCAGGGCAGACCATTGACGAGCGTTTCAAGAATGCGAGCTCGATCCTTCTCGACTAGGTAATTGATGTAACCAAAGATTCCACTGCGTTCAAAAGTCAACCAAGCAGAACTGAGGGTGTGGGAATTGCGAATGGGGAGGGTTGCTTGTTGCATCTCAAGGGTGACCACGCTACATACCACATTGTATCAGGCAAAGCGGTGAGGTGCGATGGCAGTACAATATGCAGCGGTCTGTGATGATTCTATCGAGAGAGAGCGAGTAGATAGCGGTTGAAGGATATACGGGGAGTGGCAAGGTTTGGTTTTATGGCAATGCTCAAGATCTGGCGTGCGCGAGGAATTGTTTTCCGGAGTGAGCTTGGGGTTGGTTTTATAAACTTGGAGGCCGTCAGACTCGCGTCTGTTTTACGCTTTGTTGGGCACAAGCGCCGCACGCCACGCCGCTGTCAAGCCCCTCCTTTTGCACCTTCACTACAAGCACACTAGCACGGAACATAGTAACAACAGGCAACGGCAACGGGACAAGCTGGGCTCATCGCCAAGCCCACGCACTACCGTACTTGTACAACGCAAGCTAGCCAGCATGCTGCACACGCTGGAATACTCTACAGCGTACTTGGGCTGCTTTCGAGCACGCGGTATTTTGTACACTAACATAACCCCGTCTTTCTGCTTCACATTCTCTCAGTCCCCCGGCTCCTAACCAATCGTTTCCAGAAACCCCCACTTATCCCAGGATACGAACCACCGGCCATTGTTCAAAGAGGGAAGGGGAGGGCGGGCTACACGAAAAGGAGACACGCGGGAAATTACTCTCCCTGCAGCTAGATCCACGCGCTCTAGTAGCTTCGCCTGAAGTCAACACCCACCAATGGACCCCCGTTCTGAAGAGGAGTACCTGTACAGGCCAGGTGGACCTTCTCATAGGGATGTGTGCTCAGGCATGTCGTCATGTCGAAGTGTCAGTGCGGGTAGATACATTTGCACAAGTACCTCGTAGCTGGACGTCGGACTTACAGAGCACATACCACTAGAAACAAACAAGCAACCATTGTGTTTCCATTACGCACCGCCACAATTCTAAAATCCCATGCGGAACCGGCGAATCAGCATTAAGTACGATGAATACTCCACAGTACGCGGCTGAAATTCATGAACACTCCAGACACGCGGGTCTTGCTCCACCCTCAAATCAGAGGACTACAGCTACCCCGTTTTGGCTGGAAGGCAACAGCACTAGAGATGGCTTCTAGTGTACTTTGTACGTATCTACTCCATACAGGTACAGAAACCATCGAAGGCCGCCGAGCACCACGGCTTCATTCTTCCCGAGCGCCAAGTCGACCACACAGCCCACCGTTTGCCTCCAGCTCAAGAGAGATGCCAAGGGACGTAAACAGCCATGTAAACTAAGACACTACTATCTCGGACGGGTCCCGTTCCGTTCGAAGCCCCTCCCGGGGCGATCATCGCCAAAACATTCCCGCTCGAAACACTGGATAAAACAAACAACAAACAACCACCGCGAACCACCATTTGCTTTGCGAAACAACCCAGCCCAACCGACGCAAACGGCCGACAGCTTTAGGCTACATCGATATGCCCTTTAGATAACTAACAGCCTGCACGGCCAAGCGGTCTATATCGCACCTCAGACAAGAAGCAGAAGCGGTGCCTGCCTGCGTAGGCAAACGCTCAGCTCCTCCACTGTCGCTATTCAGCATTTCGTTGGGCAAGGTAGAAAGGCGCGGTAGGCTAAAAGCGGCGACGCTAAGCTAGGCTAACGACACGACAATAGTCGAGTCGCGCTGCAAGAATATTGTCGGGGCAATGGACTCTATTCTTATAGCACGATTACCATTATAGTAAGAGCCTGGGATCGGGGTGGAGCCAAGTATTCATATTTTTACAACGCGAGATTCTTGCAAAAAAAATAAACACAAAAAAAATAGATCCCAGTTCCGGTTTCAAGGAAAAACTGGCGAATAATTTCCCCTGGGTGATGTGGGATAGGATGAAGTACGGGGGGGAGGGCGTGAGGAGGGGGGACACGACGATACCACTCGGAATACTACTAGGCAAGACAACAGTTGGTTCTACTAGCACCTCCAGCATTCTCCCAAAATACTCAAATCACAAACTAGCAATCCCCAATTTATTCTCTCTCCTTCCCCCCGTTATTCCCGATACCCGCTAGAGTTACAGCTCCCTACTAGGATACTATGCAACAGAGGAAAAGAGAGATCAAGTGCCAGCCTGAGTCATCCCCTCAAACGGCCACTCCTTTCTCAACAGGTCCGGGATATACAATGTAATGGAAACTTGAGGCTGCAATGACGCACATCAACTATGACTCAGCAATTGCAAACAGAGTTGGTGGGCAAACCACACTCCCGTTCGTTTGACGCTGGCCACAGTGGAGGAAAACCTGCCCTCCACCACAAACACCCTCATCCCTCATTTCCTTTCTCCAGGTAAACTTGCTAATAGATTGAGAGGAAATACTAGAGGATGAAACAAGACGCAACTTTGATTTCCAGGATAAATGCTTACTCCGCTCGCTCAATGCCACGAACGCGAACGACAGAACTCATACAAAAGCAATCAAGAGAAAAAAAATTGAAAGAAGCATGCGCGCTCATAAGTGAATGTCTAGCGAATCTCGCCTACCAAAACAATTTAAGGCCAAAACAAATCCCCAAAGTAGTTTCAAAACAAAAAGTAGAGCACATCCAATCCTCAGCAGTGCCAGCCTGCCTCCGTCATGATCCTACAACAGCCCAGCCTAGCATTCCTTCGACGACAGTGGTATTCGTGAATCTTTCCCAGTAGAAAGATCAAAACACCAAAGAGGTGATTGATGAACCATAGGATTCTAGTAGGTGAACACACATTACCGCTGGCAGGACCCGCTGCTGTAAAAATTCGAGTACGGGAACGATTCCCAAGCTGGAGCACCCCTCGCAAAATCTTCTGTCAGATGGAGGCCGAGGCTACGACCTGGAACATAGCTTTCAAAATCGGTCATTAGCTTGGATGGACTGAACATACTTCATCGATGGGTAATTACGTACCCAGGATGATGCTTACCGCGAACCCAACCCTCGTCCCTGGCCAGTATTGGAAGGGGATTCCACAGTAGAGCTTTGGCCGGAGGTGTGCTCCTGGGGTCTAGACGATTCCATTGCGTATCTTATATTGTATCCTCCCCAGGGCAATCCAGACTGGTTATCCCCAGATTCCAGGTCATTTGGGTCTAGGGGGGTATACACGAGTGCTGCTCGTTTATTATTCTCCAATTCTCTCTGGCGGTCTTCCTTCTCTTGTTTGGTCCTCTCTCCTATCAACAGATTAGTACCCTTTCTTTCACGGCAATACGGAAACTCGAGATATCTCCGAAAATCATAAAGTGGAAATCCACGGCTACTTACGAAATTTTCGTTGGGCTAGCTTATTCTGGATGCGCCTTCTTTTGCTCGGATCTTTTTCCATAGCCCAGTTTTCCTCCGGGGTGTTCGAACTTCCGCTTTCCGGCATGTCTAGTTCTGAAGGGCTAGACCTAGTCGCGGTGCTCGTGCTGTCTTCCTTTGTTTTGCCCTTAGATGCGCCTCCGGGCATAAATGCAATGCGGTGCTAGAGATGTGCGTCTAAGGTAGTCTACCGTGGGTATTTGCGCTTCAGTAGCAAGTGACCTTTACCTTCGACGTCGGCGATAGAGGCCGTAGATATAGACTCAAGACAGCAGCGATCCACCACAAAGGAAGCAATCCGGCCGGAAATAGATTAAGGCAGAAACGGTTGCGAGATGCGCCGCTTCATTCATCGCTCGTAGGCTTAGGCTACTGAGAAAATAGACGATTAAGAGCTGAGATCCAGTCAACTGATTTTCCGAGACTTTCGGCGATGACTCTGACTTCCAAAGCGTGGGTCATCCACGTTTGATGGATATGTGTGGCCGTGTCCTGCACAAAGTCGGAGAGTACCAGAAACTCGAAGATACAAGTAAGTGTGTCTGGCTCTTACATGTCCTATCATACCATATGCGTAGTGGTGTGAATCTTCTGCCAACGGCTTTTGATATGAATTGCGTTCCGAGTCTCTCGGCTGAGGCCGAAGATTCCAGGAGGCTATGGTCTCAGTAAAACCGTAGTTTTGTTTAGCTAGCGCCCACTAAGGGCTTTCAGGCAACCACTCCTGTGTGCCGTGACGAACCTGCGGGATGTGTCGATGCTATGCCTGCACCTTTTCATCAACGACTTTGCTCTAACTAGGGACCTGGGGAAGAAGCCAAACCTGGCAGACCCCGACTAACGCCAAATAACCAGCCCCGAATACAGATAGTAATCAGCCCGTCCGAAGTGTATTTGCAGAAGCTTTGGGACCTGCATTCGGACCTTTGTTCACCTCGTACCATAAGTGGATCGCTAAGCCCCGACCGCGGCTGATGGATATCTTCAGGTTATCCTTGCTATCAAGACCGTTCGACGGAGCCTGCATGCCGGGAGCCAAGGTCTGCATATGCCATGGGGGTCAAACGGCTCATCTTAGGTCACCCCAAAGGACCCATTGGATGTGACAAGCATCCTGTTCTGGTCAGGCCATTTGAGAAAGTCCCGGAAGTGATACTTTAGGCGATGGGGTTGGCAAGGGCACCCAGCGTAATGGATAGCCACAACGGCCTCGGAGGCCCAAAATAGAAAAATAAGGTTGTTCACGAACTGGAACGAGTAGCAATTCTTAAGAGAGTGCATACTAACTGTCATCGGCTATGCCGATCTAGAAACCCCCAGCGAAGATTTGCACCTGCAGCAGCCATGATGAGACTAGATTCACCCCTGAGTCCCGGATCAGCCGCAGCACGTTCGAAAGGCAACCACCCGGGGTCACCAGTTGGTAGGGACAGTCCAGCCAATGGCTGCAATGCATGGGTGAATACACCCCAAGGTTAACACAACGATTGAGGGAGAACGTTTGGCCTCGCAGGAGGTATGAATGCTAGCAAAGGCGCAAACACCAGAGACGCGATACGGGTCAGCCGTTCGGCCTTGCCATCCAATGGCGGGCACAGCAGGCGGCACACGATGTGCTCGTTCCTGACTAACAAGCAAAGCCCATAGCTCGAATGACGATGTCCCGACAGTTAGGAAGGGACGAGGAGAGAATGAGGGGGCAGTGACGGCGAGAGGGGAAGAGCGGTCACGACACGCCCGCACACAACGGATTCACGTCACCGCCCATTGCCCTCGTGAAGAGTAAGGGATGAACGAGATTGAAAAAGCGGAGTAGGCAAAGTTCAGCCAACGCTGAGGCGCAGACTTTGGAGGGTGAAGAGGAGAGAGAGAAGGAGAGAGAGTGGTAGCGAAAATGAAACACAAAAGACCGATTTTCGCGTAAGACTCGGGCCAGAGTGTGGCCGAATGACGTTCGATTCTGCCTTGTAGAGATGGAAGCTTGAGCGGCGCAAGGCTGGCCCCATCAGGACCTGCCCAGCCGCCTTGACCCCCGCAGGCCTGAGCAGGTGCGAAAGGCCTGTCCACATACGGAGTAGCAGGTAAACTACGCGGGACCCTAGTCTGGCAGTATGGACGAGTCTGTGGTTGGCAAGGGCGTGGCTGTGCGAGGCCCCGCGTTTTACTAGCCCGATCGGACCTGCTCCAGACGCTCCCAGACACTGCCAGACGCTCCAGACAGCGGGCACTGGGCACTGGGTACTGGGCACTGGACGCGTGACAAGGCTGAGGCAGTGGAGTTGTGCAGGACGTCGTCGAACAGAGTAGTACCTCAGGCGGTGAATCATGGTGCCCCACCCACCTCTCACCTCTTCCACCTCTCCACCTATTGCGCCTCGTCTTACGTCCTTTGGCACGCCGACTTTCGCCCTGCTCGGCAATCTTATCGCCAGGCCTTCGACTGGTCTTCCCAGGAAACTCTGCCAGACATCAGTCAAGCCTATTGGCCGCCCACTCCCCTTGCAGCTTGCACTGGGCCCGCAGGGTGGAACCCAATAGTTCTTGTTGCACTCACCATTACCCGTTTGACTATTGCTGCTGTCATCGCGTCATAGAATACGCGTATGGCCGCGTTCTATGCGCTCCAGAAGGCCTGTCATATCTGATCTGTATCTACGGTGAGTCCGAGGGATTCCCAGGGATGGCGGATGGGATGACTCGATGTATGCTCAGTACGCGTGTCAAACTCGAGGCTCTCGGGAATCTCGACTTTCACCAGGCCAGCAAAAGCAAAAAAAAAAAAACCCACTCCATCAGAGGCCCTATGGATATCTCCCCGTTCATCCATGCCTTGCTGGATTGCTTCGGTTCTCCCGAACGAGTTCATACTAAGCACTCAAAATTCTCGCAGGGAATTTGGGGCTAATCAGCTTTGAGTCACTCGCTGGATGCCTCGGATACAAGCCAGGCCACCTGCACTATCCGTTGATGGACCCCCCGACGCGGGCGTTGATGAATACTAGGAAGAGAGGATGCCCTATGCACCCCATTCCGGGGATGATCTCAGCACCTACCATCTCCTCGGCCGCTTGGCGGCGGGTCGACATAAGAGTTGCGCTACATTTTAGACCATCAACAAATGAGCGTGTGCCCACCCGTATGCCCAAGATAGCACGCAACCCATTTCGCTCACGTTCATGACGCCGCCCACCCATACTTTTACGTAGGGAAATACTGATCAAGCCAGTAATTTAGGGAACCAAAGCACAGAGCGTGGTCTGCTAAAACATAGCCACACCTCGAGGCACGCTCTTGCAGTCACGAAGCGTCCAGACCAACTCTCTTGCGGCCGCAGTTTCAACCTAAAGGTTCCCGGGCAGCTGAAGCACGCGTGCCCATGGAGCTTTAGTGCATAGAAACGATTCTACTGGTATAGACCCACCCCGGGGAATGTGGTCATGGGCAGTGGTTCAAGCTGAAGTATCTTCTAACTGGAGAACGCTCCAGGGTACAAAAATAAAACAACGCACCGGCGGACAACGACGACAATACAGGAGGCATTAAATATAGCTACCACCACATGTAGCTACCTGGCTTGCAGACCAAAAATTCTAGAGCAAGGCGTCAAAGCAGGCTGATGTTTGATAGCTAGCGCCTTCTTTTGTCCACTCCATTTACCTAGCTAGCTGAACATGTTTTTTAAATTACGGAAACCATGGGAAACTACAATACGGTACTCCAATTTTTGGCTCTCGTACAAAAATAAAAAAAAAAACTACTGGCCTCGTGAAATAACTGCCCTCATCGACTTGGAATTTGGGGTAAGTGATGCGTGTTTGCGAGTTTGCGTGTACAGCCACCCCCTTCTCCCCCCTTTGGAAAGATGCCATGTAACTCCGTGAAGAGTAAACCACCTTGCGCCAAGAAAAGGAAACGGAAATAGGCGTTTTTTTAATCTCTGTCGGTGATTGACCTCCAAGCAATTCCTTTCCTACTCACCAAACCCCCTTCGCCCTAAAAAAAGGTTGGCGATGCACACAACAGAGCCGTCCTTGCATCCTTTACATGATGTTTCCTCCTCACCACCACCACCACCACCACTCACTACGCCCTACCCTGCCCTAATACAGACTCCACCGGCACCCCACCCTATCCCACACCACCCAGGGGAAATTATACGTCAGTTTTTTTTTTCCCTTGAAACCCGGGACTGGAATCTCTTTTGTTTTATTTTGTATATATATATATATATACAGTCGAGAGTCTCGCGCTGCGAGAATACATATATGGTCAGGGGGGAGGGGGGGGTAATGGACTCTATTTCTTATAGCGCGATTTATTTTCATAGTAGGTAAGAGTCTGGGATCGAAGCCGGGTAGTCATGTTCTTGCAATGCGATGGGTTTGTTTCTTGTAACCGGGAGATTCTTGTGATGTGACTTGGCTATTGTATATTGTATTTTGTATTTAATTTTTTTTTTGGGGGGGGGGGAATACGTGTATGTCCTATGTCGTATATGTGTTTTTGTTTTTCTGATGAATTAAAAAAAGAAAAAAAGGAAGAGAAAGGAGAGGTTTGTCGTTCGTTCCTCTTTCTGGGTAGACTTGTGTGCGTGTGTTTGTGTGTATGGATGTGTGTAAAACCAACAGACCAAAAAGGTGAAGAAAGAAATAATAATAATATTATTATTATTATTATTAATGTGTTGTGAAAAGGGGGGAAGTAAATAAATAAAAAGAAAGACTCTAGCCCTACCTTGCATGTTGTGCCTGCGCAACGTATATACACTATTCAAGGGGGTAGTAACAGGGTTAAATTCTTTGTTTTTTTTTATAAAAAAGGAAGGGAGTCTCACGCGTGCATCTAGTTGGTTACAAAAAAACAACAACAAACATATCTATTTTTTTTTTATGAGTGGGGGGGGGGGGGTTTTCCCCCCCCTTTTCCTCTAGATAGCAACAACGTAAATAACAACCGTAACAACAACGTAAATAACAACCATAACAACGTCTAAATCTCATCTATATAAAGCAGAAAAAGGGAAGAGAGAAGAAAAATAACTTTTGACAAACCAATTCTCTCCCCTCCCCCCCCCAAACAACCTGGGGCCTTCCAACCTAATCAATCGGTTCAAATGTGACTAATATATAAGGAAAAAAAAGGTAGAAAGGGTAATATTCTTTAGGCTTATCATAGAGATTAATGCCGGTTCAAAAGCCTGAAGATGGGGGTGATGTTTTCGCGATTTTCGTCACCGTAACCGTAACCGTCATCGTCATCAGCACTCTCACTGTTGCCGTAGTCCGAATGCTGCGTACGTTCCAATCCTGGCGGGTATTCTGGTGCTGAGGATTCTGGTGATGCGGATTCTGGTGTTAGGGATTCTGGTATTGGGGGTTCTGGTTCTGGGCTGGGCGAGCTGTCCAGATCCAAATTGTCCGCTCTCGCGGCGGCGCAGCTCGTGCAGCGACAGTCCTCTCCAAAAAGTCTCCGTGCCTTCCATTTCCGCCGGTTCGGCTCCTCGTCTGGGAAATACTGGATTAAAATCTCCTCGCCGGCCTTTATTGCGCGGTTTGTTTTTACTATAATCATGTTGGGGATGCCGGGTTCGCTTTGTTGGCTGGGCCCGTCGTGCCGCTCGTCAACGTCGAATTCCCAGGTAGCGTTTGCCGTCTCGGCGCAGCCGTGGTTGATGAGCGCGAAGCCGCAGTGGACGACGAAGGTGCGCAGATCCTCGGCTTTAGGGTAGGGGGTTGAGGAGGTCAATTCGGGGGTGTCCCTGAGGGAGAAGCCGGGTTGGAAAGTGTCGGCGGTGTTGCCCCTGCGGTGGGGATCCCATGGACATGCATTGATGAGGAGTTTCCGAAGGACTACTTGGATAGTCCAAGTGTCAAAGCGATGGTCTTTGAAGATATTGATGCCGAGAGCCTCTAGGATGTCGAATGGGACGACGATGTTGCCAGACCAACTGAATGGAAACTTACGCTCGGGTCGGTGCTCCCCGCCGGACAGCATGATCATGGGATCGATTTCGCTCGGGACGATGTACTTGCGGTGCTCTTTCCTCTGCTCCTTTATAGTCATATCGAAGACGTTGCGCAGGAGGATACTCAGTATCGTGTTTTGGTCCTCCCAGGTTGACTGTGCGGCCTCGTATAGCCAACGCCAGTCCAAGCCACACGTATTGTGGTGAAATATGGACCTTGCGATCTCAATACACTGGGCGCCGGACCTATCTTCCGAATATTCAGTTTCCGGCGAATCTTCACGGGACCATTCCTCAGGTGGGCTAGATGGGCCTGGTGGACCTGGTGGACCTGGTGGGCCTGGTGAAGGGGGAGGAGGTGGAGGTGGAGGTGGGCTGGAATCGGGCTCAGCTGGCACGCCTAGGGTACAGCACTTGTGCTTGCATCTGTATTCCCGTGAGAGGGGAAAGGGTCAATTACGAGTGACAATGAAAGCAGCAAAACCGGGGAATCATGAGGCGCTAATGTACATACCTCCCACTCTGGCTACACTGATGGAAGCACGTATACCGTCCATTTGCTAATCTTGTCCTTTTCCTCCCGCGCTCTTCTTGCCTGTGGTTTGTTCGTTTCCCCTCGCTCTCTTCTTGGTTCTGGTTTTTTCGTTTCCTCCCGCTCTCTTCTTGCTTATGGTTTTTTCGTTTTGACCGGTTAAAGTGCATTTCACCCTCATTGGACATATCGTTCGCCCGGTCGAGAGGCATATCGTCCTCCCCCATGGATATGCCGGGTATGCCGTGCCTCATGGGCATGCCGTCCTCTCTCGTGACTAGGTGTGAAATCTGCTCCTTGGTGATAGGGAGGCCTCGACGTCTGGTCGGCCTCCGGACTGCCGCATTTTGTGATCCGCCTTGGTCGTCCCTCTCCCGCCTATCTTCTGCCACTTCTGCATCCCTCCGACAAAAATAAATGTGCGGGTCCATTGTCGCACAGTCACACACATGGCTCCTTAGGCCGGTAATCATACTATTATCGTCGTCATCGCTGTCCGCGACTTTGAGAAGTAGTGCTTGACTACATGCACGTAGTACATCGTCCTCGTGAGGCTTGCGGAAGCAGTTCTCGCAACGATACCTTTCTGGGTCTATCATTGGTGGGTTCTTGGCGATAGCATTTTTCTTGGTGATATCACCCCCCTCGTGAGCGGTCCTTGTATACATGCCGATGGCTTCGACCTTTTCTGGTTTCTCTATATAGCGGGAGAGCCCCCGTACGTTTGGCTCATCAACGAGGATAAGCGTGTCGGCAGCGATATCCTTTGACGCAAACACGCCTAGATCCCCGTCGGGGGTGGCCCGCACCTCTAGTAGGTCGGCTTGGACGCCTTCGCAGCCCCGGACGTACGTTGTCGTAAGTCTCCGTCGAAATGCTTCCGTAGAGCGGTCTACTGGTTGAGTCTGTGGGTGTTTTTTCCCTGAGACAAACCCCCCCCCAGTCTCGTGTCTCAAGGTGTGGTGTGGAGGCTTATCGCTCTCCCACCGCCTCACTTTGTCTTGCATCCTCGATCTGCGATTCTTGAATAGGTTTGCGTCCCCCTCACTCATGGTTATCCGATCTAACAGGTAGTTTTCATGGATATCGTAGTCATTCCAAGCCCCCAACTGTAGCAAACACAGCGAGATGATATGGTTGATGGTCTGCTTTAATGGGTATAGAAAGTATGGAACGCCAAACCTGCTCCTGAGCCACTCCATAACCAGTGGCTCCTTGGTTGCTGCTCGCGTCAGATGCTGCTCCACTGCATCATGTACTAGAGTATACAGCCCAGTCCGTCTATTCCTCTTATCAGGTTCCGTGACCACCTCCGTTAGAACCATCGCTCGATACGCATCCCCAAGCGCGAGGTCGAAGAAACCGTCTCGAAAGAACTGGAATGCCCTTGCGATCCAGTACGTCGGGTTATATGGCGAGTTGGCGATCGCGATTGTGTACAACTCCCATGCTGAGAATTCGGCGAGTGGGTTATCGGTGTCCTCCTGGATTAAGTACTTCTTGTCTCGTTTGATGCCCCAGTGGCCCAACCTCCCGTTTAAGTCGTGGAAATTTCTCGACAGTCCCCATTTGGGCGGAGGAGCCCATTTGGATGTTGTCCAATGCGTGGGGACACTCGGGTTAGGTGGTCTGTCATACGGCATCGGCTCTGCTATCTCATGCCTGATTATTTTATCCGGGTTTTCCTTGTGACGCATCACTCTTTCAGACAGCTCGTTGACATACCACTGCCTGTTCCGCTCTCCGAGCCGGATGAGTTGTAGAATATGCCGCACCAGAGCTTGTTTGGGATCCTTGGCTTCTTCTTTACCCTCAAGGGCATTGTAAGGCAGGCTCCATGCGATGAATGCTTGACTGTACTCGTGTACCGTGGGCCGCTCCCAATCTCTGGACCAAATTAAGTCGGGGTTTGGCTTCGGAGGCCATATCATAATTTTTTGATAAGAAGCCATTTTTTGAAGTAACCTAATGACTCTTTGTGATTATGTTGTAGCCCCTCTGCCCGGTACTGAATGTATTAATAGAGTTAGAGGTTGGGAGAGAAAAAACCAAATCCTGAACGGTTTCCAACAATTTTGGCAAACCCACGGGCAATCGACAATAACTGTCTAACTGAAGGGTATTAAATGAGCGGGACAAAACAAGACTTCGAGCATTCCCATGTAAATTCTTTCAGAAGGGTACTTCTTTGTTCTTCGATTTTGTGTTGGGGTTGGCTAAAATCGCTCTCGCGATGTTTTTGGAGAAGGGAAATCTTTTAGATAAAGAGATGTATTGTGCGTGGAATATTAAAGAACAAAGAAAGTTAGCGATATGTGAGCGTCCGAAGCACACTAGATGTGGAATGTCTACCGAGAATGCGACGTTTGCTACCCCATAAGTTAAATAACATTGAAGAGAACCTACTCCCTTATAAAAGTCCTCCAGCCCGATGGGTTAACTCTATGATTTGCCACCGAAGAGAACAAAAACCCAAAAAAAAAACAACCCAGACACTATAGATCCCTGCACACATAGCCCGGCTCTCATAATGGGACTGCTAAACGGCAGCTGGGCTTAATATTGCTGAGTAGGCGGATACTGCTGTGGCAGCGGGGGAACGAATTGTTGCTGGGGCGGCTGGTACTGTTGTTGAGGGTTTGGCGGGGGGGTGCTATACTGCTGAGGAGGGTACTGTATCGGCATAGGTTGTGGTTGCATAGGCTGTATGGGCTGCATGGGCTGCATGGGCTCCATCTTTGTTTGCTGGCTATAGACATCGGCTGGTACGGAGTAGACGGGAGGCTGTTGGGTGGAAGTTGCAGTTGCTGATGCTGCTGCTGCTGCACGGTGACGGTGGAAGTAGACGCTGAACATCACTAGTGTAATAACGAATAAAATGCTGTGAGAGGAAGCTGATGTTAGCTTCTAACAACCGGTTGGGTAAAAACCGTCGCTTCGGCTAGGAATCAAAGAAAGTCATGGGAAAAACATACAATTCAATGCCACCGATCCCCGATGCCGCAGCACCGGTCTGCCATGCAACTTCTACCTCCGAGTCTGTATAATATGTCGCGCGCTTTTGCTTGTACCAGTATTGATAGTAGCTCGTATAGCCGAATCCTGTACTATACGAGGCCATGACGGAGAAGGAGACGAGCCACATGATGACCGTGAGTATCTCGAGAGCTAATGCAGCCCAGCTGTTATAGAGCGACGCGGAATAGATTGGGGTGAGGGCATTGTACCCCACCACGATAAGAGTGAGAGGAGCCTATAGTCGAAAGAGGTTGGTTAGCAAGAGGCACCTTGTCTCCTAATGGTGGCTTGAGGAAACTGGAAAACGACTTACGGTGAAGAGGTTTACTCCATACGCTTGGACCATCTGATCAGGAAAACGCTCGTTAGTTATTCTATTCTTCTTGGACACACCGCCGCGACGCCGTTGTGTCATACAGACGCCTGGATACGTACGTAGGTAGCTTGGTAGACCCATGTTGAATACGCCACAAGCCCGATGACTAGAAGTGCTAATAGTGCCTGTGCAATACGGATGAAGAATACCCAGCGTGGGAGCGGCACAACATGATTGGTATCTCCCATTGTCGGTGTCTATTGCCACTCGTTAGCCATCCATGAGTCAATTACTATCATTTAAGGTCGGTTCGACACGTACAGAGTATCAGGGAGAGGGAAGGGTTATTAAAGCTCTCGAGGGGGGTGACTGTCCGTGTTTTTGAAAATTTCCGCTGATGAGGGAGTTGTGGAGGAGTTGATGGGGGGGGGGGGCAGATCAGTGAGACAGCGGCGCCTGGCACTTTTACATGTCCTGGCACGGAGAGGAACTCACAACTCACTGACCCTGCTTCAGAGAGCCTCAGCCCAAACGCAGGGGAAAGTCCTTTGTTATGCGTACGGCTAACAGCCTCTGCGATCCCATTGTTGCCAAGTCTTGCATGCAGAGTACGGGGTACTTGGTGGTAAGTCGGTACATAGTGTATGCACCTAGTGGCAATGCAGTTCGCTCTAATGGGGTTAGAGTGAGGTGATTCGTGTATTTTATGGAGAACGAGTAGCACAGAGTTGTGGGCGTCCAACACAAAATATATGCACGTGCCTTGGCTTCGGATCAGCCGCAAGGGGCGAGACCTAGCGCCAGCCGGCCTACATAGTAAGTACAGGTACGGCGAGCTCTGTACATGTTATGTGTGTATTGAATGTACAGGTACATGCATGCCCGCTGTACAAAATACAAGTACAACAAGTATACGGAGTAGCTACTCCCCTGCATACAATATGATAATATAGTGGGCATTGTGTACCACTTTCTCTCGGGACAGCGATGCTCCGTTTCGGAGGGCGTCTGCGCTGCGCTGAGAGCATCCCGTCCGGCACAAAAAAAACTGCCCAACCTTGCAGGAATAGGATGCTTACTATGTGTTTGTAGGGGTATGGTATACGCGTACTGTGTAGTCAGAAGGTTCATGTACGTACGGGAGTGCTCACGTGCATCTGAAAACCCACCAACAGCGGCCCACCCCCACGATTCAGCCGCACGAAATGAGCTTGGCAGGACCAACAACTCAACCCCAATTTCTCAATTTCGCCTTCTCGCCGCACCAGGTGGGAACACAGGGCTTGCGGCGCCGAGTATGTTCTCGTCGGCTGTGCCGGAACTCTGGCGTGATCAATTCCCCCCTTTTAATCATCCTGTATGTGCTTGTATTTTTGTACAACGTGCTTGTGCAGCTACTTTCACTCTGACGGCAGGTAGAGCCCCGTGGCCCGCGCGGGAGAGAAAGAGTTCGTTGGAAGGGTCGCCGGGGCTTCAAACACCACAGCCGACAGGGCGGCATCACAAGTGTCAGGTTCCCGCCGCACCGGCACGCCCTTTCCCGGTTCACGTGCGCGCTGGCCTTGGCCATCTCGATCCAGGGGGCGCTGGTTTAGCCAATCGCCGTGCATATTACTATCGTACAATACAGAACCCGGTCACCACTTTTGCCGCTTGTAAAGAGATGGAACGCGTTGGAAGGTCACACATTTTTTGGAACAGAAGGATATACCCGCACCTCACCAGCCTAGGCGCCTGATGCGAGAGGAAAGTCCACCAAATTTTGTATAAGAAAGGAAAATGATATAGGGGGAAAATCTTTTTAAATAGGGGTTGTTTTCCCGACCAAGGAAAGAAAGTACTTCTTCCCCACCTTTTCTATTCCTGGTTATGGGTTCTTGCAATTCTCGAACTGGGGGAAGGGGGAACAAACATGTATCAAGGAAAACTTCAAGAGGGAACGCCAACACATGCCAGTAAAATATCGCCATGGGGCTTTCTGGACAAAGCTCCACCATTAGAACAAGGAAACCCTGATACGCACTAGGAAAACGCCCGTGGGAACTTTCGTTTTGTGCGCCCTAAACCCTCTGAAATGCATGTCCTATGCAATGCACAGCGTGGTATATGATTATCTCGTGGAGTCATTCATGAAATGTCCCAAGAAACACGCGTTGAAATATTATAACGTCTCGCCCAAAGACAGAATATCATGTGACCGTGGCGGTTTCCATTGGTCGCCCGGCTGCCGCCGATGAATCTCGAGATTTTTTCAAGAGCCTGACCTCCTCCTGTAGGATGGTGACCTTTTCCTCGAGATTACGAACGTATGCCCATATGGCGTCATTTCCCGGTGAGAATATGTTACTACTACCATCACCACTTCCCTGGCCGTGACTTGATGAGCCTCCACCAGTCGAATTGCTCACCGGAGGCCTTCCACCCGACTGCCCATATGAACTTGATGTTTGTGCTCCACCTGATGATCGTGGCCGTCCGAGAGGGTCACCTCCTTGAGCGGCTGTCTTTTGCTGCGTAGAGTTGGCCTGGCTAGCGAGCGTGTACCGTGGCTCCGGTAGAGGCAAGCCATGATGTGTAATAGCTGGGAGGTGGTGTGGAGAGGTAGAAGCACCGGATGAGTGGTGGTGTTGGTGTTGGTGTTGGTGATGGTGATGGTGAGAACTCCCAGATCCTCCTGGTGCGGGGAGGACGGGTGGCGGAGTACGACCTCCAGGTTTTCTACCGTACTGCTGTTGTTGCATTTGTTGGGTTAAGCTAGGGGATCTAAGTCGATTACTGCTTGCGCCCCCACCTGGACTATCACCATGTCCAAGCTGATGTGAGAGCATTCCGGCGGGACTTAATGGTTTTGGGCTTTCCGTCATTCCGCCTTGGGAGAGAATGGAAGATCCTCCCGCGCTCGCTGTCGCAGATGACGCACTCGTAACCGTGGTATTATTCAGGGGCACCGTGGTGCTTGTCTGCAGTCTTGGTGAATTCGAATTGCTGCCGTGAGCATTGGGCGGAAAGAGACCACCAATTGGGGGTCCTGCTCCACGACTTCTAAAGGGTGGATAGGTGCTTGGGTGGTGCTGGCCTTGGTATTCGCTTTGGCTCGAAGGGGGCTGCCCATGTGGGTGTTGGTGCTGTTGAGTGGGGCTTATCGAAGTGTCCTGCGCCTTGATGCTGGGTAGACTTAACCGCCTTCTCTCTTCTGACAACTCATCGTCTTCGTCGACATCTCCCGCTTCATCACCAGTGAAAATGAGGCCATCCATACTATCTTCTCCGTTTTCACCATGCATAGAATCCGGATCTCCGCCCCGCGATCCTTCCCCGTAATCATCGTCTGCAAAACCACCCATGCTAGTTCTTCGCCCTGCACAGCCGCCCTGGCCTTTCGAATGCCGTGCCAGAGCATCGCCTCGGGCGAACCGCCGGCCGCATTTCGGGCAGATATGAGGTCTTTCACCAGTGTGCAGTTTCATATGTCGCTTCAGGTCGTGCAGTCGCCTAAACCTGGCCTGACATGTTTGGCAAACAAACGGCTTTTCTTGACTGTGGGTCAGGAGGTGGCTTTTGAGGTTGTGGTGACGTGTAAAAGCCTGATGGCAGTAGGGGCATTTGTGTTTTCCAGATCCCTTCGCTGCGGGTGGGGAACTTGGTGTGTTCTGACCCCAACTTGAACCCGCCATACTCATTCCGCGAAACGAGTTGGGTGCATCTGAACCGAATGGCCCCGGAAAGCTGTGTGATCTGTTTGAATTTCGATCTTCAGGCTTCGTCGTTTCCCCAGATGCGGTAGTATCGTCCTGGTGTTCTCCAACTTCTTTGCTAGTGGATCCTGGGCTGATGGTATTAGCATTGTTCGCTGTTGCGGTCGGGGCTGGTGCCTCTTGATTGCTAGGGCTTGACATGCTGACTGGACTAGACTGTGGGTTGTCATCAATCTGCATTGGCTCCGGCATGGAAATGGAATTGGCTACCGCCTCCATGCCTTTACTCATTGTGTTCGTTGCAGAGGGCGCGTCACGAGGCAGGCTGACCTCATTGCCTTGGCTGAGCAATGCTCCCAGCGCCGCCGCCGCCGGATTCCCACTTTGCTTTCCAGAGACCTGGTGCTCCCTCTCTTGCCGAATTCGTCTTTCATCTGCGAGCCCAGCTGCCCCCGTAAGCGGAGCTGGGGAGAATCTCGGTGACAAGGCCGCTATATCCTTGGGCGACTTGGGTATAGGAGATGCTCTTAGCCCAGCACTGGCGATCGATGTAAGATTTGGCAGCTTCGGTGACTGTTCGGAAATATCAGGTGGCGCCGTCTTGCGGAAAACCTGGGTATCTGCGTCTGAAGTCGACACGACGCTTGGAAGATGAGATGGGGATGCGATAGATGAGGGCGTAGTTGGAAGCGCACTTGGTGCGGTTGGGGCACTGGGCGTGCTTGTGGTAGGGCCGTAATCTGATGCCATGGGATGATAGAGTGGAGACGATCTGATGGAGTGTATACTTATAATCGAAAGCGCAGCAAAAAGTGTCCGATGGCAACGTTAAGAACGAAGGCTTATGGCCGCCGAGGCAGTTTCTACTTGCTTGCCGATGATGCACATATAACTCCGATGACCAAACCGCTGCTGTCTTTTCCCTTGTCGTTAAAGAAGGTATTCGATGTACAACCTCGACAACATAAACTGATGAGCGCCGAAGCGGTACTGAAAGGCGGTACGGCTGGTCCTATAGCTTAATGGTGACGAGGGGTAGGAGCTCTGTGTAGGGACGATCGAGCGGACTAACGGTGCAAATGGTAAGGGTCGCCGCAGGCTGTCGTCGTTCGATGTTGCAAGGGGACTCGGAGTCCTTTGGAGACACCGGGACCGCCGTACCTAGCTAATAGATAATCGGGGATGTCAGCCTCAAAGATTCCTTTCTATTTTTGCCCTTTCCACTCTGAGGCGTCCGGAAGCATTCCCGCCTGCGGCGAGAATAAGCGATGGCGATTGGGTTCAACCTGATGATATGTAGGGCTGGGGGGGGGGGGGGGATGAGGCTTTCATGACAGGAGGGTAGAGTGCTTGGAAGACAGCACCAATGAGTTCGAAGAAAGGCCTCTCGCAGACTGCATGCACACTAGTTCTTGATACGGGCAGGCTGGACAGCCCAATGTGTATTTCAAAAAATACGAGCGAGTAGCATTGCGAGAACGCCTCGTGGTTGTCATGAACATTGTCGTAGAATGAGGCGCAGGCAGCTGAGAATGCTGACCACGCGCAACGGCAGTCGAACCCACCTCTCGATACGGCAACCTTCCTAATACGAAACCGTTCCACCGGGGAGCGCAGCAGCGCAGGAATTAACTAAAAACCGTGGGAAATCGGCGGACTTAGTAATCCAAGAGATTCGCCGCGCTGGAGGGTGCAGAGACAGCAAGGGGCGCAGTCATCACTCGTAGAAGTTACGGTTTCTGGTGTATCTCGAAATGTGTGGCTGGAGATTCGGTGGCGATCGCGCGAAAGTAGAACTCACCGAGCAAGCTTCGGGAAAATTAAAAAGAGGACCGAACAATACGGCGCTGAATTAAACAACCGCTGGGGGAGGCTCAACACCGGCGATGCGTTGACATGTGTCGCCGGTATCTTGTTGTGTTGTGGGGAAGGGGGGTTGTGGGTGAGGAGCGTCTTTCTGTAGCTTTGTTCAATGTCCGCGGTCAGCATACCCAAGACCGGGCATTTTAGGCGTGGGGGATAGGCAAGAACAGACCTAAGGCGCGCGCGCTAGCAAATTACACAGCAGCGGGGAGGGCCGTTGGGTGCAGCGTCGCCCCGTCTGTATCCCAACAGCAGGACCGAGAGAATGGAGCGAGGGAGGATGGGTTTGGGCTGGTGAGGCGCGAATCGAATGTTGTTGCACATGGAGCGGCGTCGAATGATGTAGAGAGCGCACAGCGTTGTGTGCCTGCTTCGTGTGGCTGGCTCCCTTCGTCTTGGTCACAGCCTCGCGTCGGTCAGTCACTCCCGCTGCTGTTCCGGAATACATACATACTATGCCCCAACTGAGCACCTCGACCCCAACGCTGGCTCTAGCGCCGCGTGAGGCAGGGAGGAAAAAGAAAGCCGGCGACAGGCAGGCTGGTATGGCGGAGCGCCGGGGCTCCGAACCACCAAGAACCAAGACGCCACAAATGCGACGCAGACGCCCGACAAATAAAGTGCGCGCTCTAGAACCGCAGAGAGCCCGCAGGGTGCGTGCGTCGAATGCGAGAAGGGAGAGTGGGGAGGGGGTGGAAGAGAGACCGGATCGGATGGGCAGTAATATCATATAATATGTATGTACGGACAATACACCTGTGCGCGGTACATACATACATACAGAGAGACATACGTGCTCTGTGCGGGAGCGTGGTGGAGCGTGGTGGAGCGTGGTGGAGGGTGGTTGTGGCCGGAAGGAGAGCGTAAGACTCCCCGATCTCCGACTCTGCGACTGACTTGCTCTATTCTTGAGGCGTCGTGGTCGGATTGGGAGTCGTGACGCACCGCAGTCAGCCAGCGGCTTCGCTTAGCCAGGGCAGATGCTGCGTGAACCGGAACCTCAGGTCGCCACACTTCTGAAATGGCCTCCCCTCATTATCAGCGGCGGGTAATGTGGTCGAGTACGCAGCGGCATTATATGTAGGTAAGAAGCGTATCCGTGCCCACCAACAACACTGTCATCGCAACAACGGCGACGGCACACGCGGCCCATCGCTTCTTTCCCTTTGCCCAGAGACGAGACCCAGAGACAGGCTCCGTCATCCATTTACCGCCACTCTGCCCAGCCGGCTGAGGACAGCGCGTGCGCGAGGTGGTACGGTACGGGCTGGGCTGGGCGGGCGGGCGCCCGGGGTTCGCAAGCCAGGCCCGACAGCCCATGGGAGGGAGAGAGTGTGTGTGGCGAAGCAGGCAAAGGTTAATGAGGGAGGGGAGAGGGACATGCTGTCGATGCCGGGTGCTGCAGAGTACGGAGTGGGTGTACCCCGGAGAACTGGCTGCAATACGGAGGGAGACAAGGTCTTCATATGCAATGTACTTGGGTGTACTCTGCCCACCCCTACCCGCCCCCCCAGGCAGCTGTACAATATTGTACCGATGTACTCACGTACTCCCGTTCTCCGTAGCAGCCTGTCCATCCAATGTCCCCCAAGAGGAAAAGCAAAACCACGCAAACCCAAGCAAATCCTGCTCGCGCGCTTCCCATTGGCCATGTTTCACATCAGAATAACGTCAAACGAAACACCCATCACGATCGCGCCCTGTCCTGCTGCGCCTCCTTCATCCCTTGGCCGTGGATCGCAAACCCCAGTAAAACAGATGTTCAATCCGGGCCTGGCGGGCGTGTTCTTGCGCGGAGCACTCCCAGCGGAGTACGACTCCTGCACTCGCTCCTCTCACGGGACTGCCTGTCGTGCACGGCATTCCAACACACCGCACACCGCTTCCAATTTGCTTGCTTCCCCAATACCTTCCCATCTGGGGGGGCAGATATATGTGGCGTTCTCACAACCCCACCCTCGCACGTACATTGTTTGAATCCGGCCTGATCGCCACCCCGGTGCGTCGTACTCGAGTCGCGGCCTTGCAGCTTTGCCTGTCAGCCAGCGGGGGGGCCAGGGAGCAGAGCAGAAACAACCGCCAAAAAAAGGAATCCCACACGTACACAAGCCTCTGTTGCGTCAGAGGGCCAGCTATTTCTGCTCCCGTAGCTAAACGAACGGCAGTTCTCCCCTATAGGAAAGAGGGAGGGCTGATGGCGGTGCGATACAAGTGCGATAGGACAACAACACGCTGACAACTCCCGGGTCCCGGGCTAAATTCGAGCCCCCTCCAACAACCCAATCGCAAGACCAAGAGCCCCATCGCGTCGCAGGATATTCAAACTATGTAAACGAATTTCCCAAAATCACCCCTCCCCCCGCTCTTAGTTATGGGGGGAAGAGGGGGAAAAAAAGGGCATGAACTTTCCTATCCTTGGCGCCTGGGTGGCAAAGTCCTGGGGGAAAGAAAAGAAAGCGCCACAGATTAAAGTGGGGAACAACGACGCGGCTTAGGAGCAAACTACAAAACCGAGTTTGGGGGAGCCCGGGCGGGGGGGGGGGGGGGCGCCCCCAATTTGCCTGGCCCTTTTTCTCCCCCCTC
>JAJDFE020000108.1:0-72196 GCA_021527465.2 Geoglossum glabrum
CTACGGTTTTTGTGGTCTCAGGGCAGCATTTATAAGCGGGACACCTTTTGTTTCGTTTTGTTCTTTTTTTTTTTTTTTTTTTTTTTTTTTTTTTCCCCCCTTTTTTTTTTTTTTTTTTTTTTTTTTTTTTTTTTTTAATTTTTAATTTTATTATTATTATTATTATTATTATTATTATATCATTATATATATTTTTTTAAATTTTTTTTTTGGGCGGCCTTTTATTTATTACCGCGGTTCTGGTGCGGTAGATGGGAGGGTGAATGGATAATGTGATTTGGCATAAAGAGGTGAGAAGAAGAACGAAAGAATGCCGGTCGTCTACAGAGACCCTTTATTGACCGTTTAGAACTATCCCACCCCATTCTACCCCATTTCTACTTAACCCAAAGACTGTCTAACAAACCATTTCCCCAAAAAGGTGAAATAAATAAGTAAATAAATAAATAAACAAAATAATCGAGTGATGAATAAAATAGGGAAATAAAAAATCGAGTTATTTGTTTTTTTAGTCGTATATTTTTATATATTTATTTATTTACCCGTTTGCGTGTATATATATATATATATTACATACCCACCCCACCACCACCACCACCACCCACCCCCATTATCCAACCGATTAAAACGGGGTGGTCGCATCGGCTAATTACCAGTCAATCAATCAATCAATCAATCAACCAATCAGTCAATCTATCAGTCAATCAGTCAATCAGGCAGTCAGGCAGTCGGTCGATCATTCATTCATCCATCCATTCAGGCTGAAATCACTCAATCACTCAAGTCAATTCAGGCTGAAAAAGCACAGGTTTACTTTCGCGTGACGTCGTGTTATTTTCGGACAGAGGTTGGGTTGGGTTAGGTCGGTCGGTCGGTCGGTCGGTCGGTCGGTGTGGTGTGGTGTGGGTGGGTGATGTGTATATATATATATATATATATATGTATGTATGTGCGTGTGTTGTATTATGTGTCTGTGTGTATGTGAGTGTGTGTGTGTGTGTGTATATATATATATACACTGAATAAAATTATTTATTTTTTTTTATTTTTTTTGGGGGGGTTGGAATTGGGATTGGGATTGGGTTTTGGGGGCGCAATTGATGATGATGATGATGATGATGACGATGATGATGGTGGTGGTGGTGTGGATGGTAATGATGATGATGACGGGGTTGATAATAATAATAATAATAATATTAATACGAGGATTTCTTTTTCTTTTTCTTTTTTCTTTTTTTCTTTTTTTTTTTTTGGGGCCGTGCTGCGGTGCTGATGGTGCTGGTGGTGCTGATGGGGTTGGTGAGGAAATATGTCATGTGGTGGTATACTCCTACTGCTATAACGTACATACATACAAACGAAATACACAGAAACAAAACTGCATATGCGCATATCAGTAGCAGCAGCAAACAGTAATGAGCAGCAATAATAACGAAAAAAAAATAAAAAAAACCAAAACTTCATATCCAACAAACCACCCAGTCACATGACGCACACACACACCACCAACCCATCAACCCCTCCCCTCCTTCTCTCCTCCCTCTTCCCTCTCCACCCAGGCTCATGATGAACCGACCCAAAACAACGATAGGAAGAGGATGAAAGTAGAAATAACCAAGCGGTTGGGGAAGAAAGAAGAAAGTGTTCAAAGGGGGGGGGGATTCTTTCCCTTTCTTTCTCTCTTTCTCTCTCTCTCCCGCCGCTTGTGTTTTTATTTCCTACTCTTGATATCACGCAAAACGGACACTTTTTGTGGAACTGAAGCCCAGGGGTGTTTTTTTATTTTTTTTATTTTTGGGGGGGTTTTTTTTTTGTGTAGCGGCTTGTGGAAGAAGATGGGAAAGAGAGAGAAGGAAAAAACTGCGTTTGAGATTGGGAGGGGGCGTTTGGCTGGTATTGCATGAATGAATGAATGAATGAAAAAAATTTTTTTTTTTTGCATCACCACGGCTTCTCGCATCCCCCCCCCCCCCGCCCTTTTTATTTTTTTATTTTTTATTCCTATTTTCATTACGTGGTGGGTTTTTTTTTCTAAACTCCCTCTTTGGGCGCAGTGTCACGTTCTTTGTCCTGTTGTCTTGTCCTGTACTCGTACATGTACTCGCTCTTTCATGCGCCGTACCGACAGAACCGACCGAACCCGGCCGCAAGAACAAATAAAAAAATTTTTTTTTTTCTCTCTCAATGATCCTGTTTGAAGCTGCGTGTGTGTATGTATGTGTGTGATTGATCTGGCCCGTCCCCCCCCCCCGCTCAGTCTTTGTCTCCTTTTTTTTTTTTTTTTCTTGGTGGCTTTGTTCACAGGGTTGGGTCACGTCACAGTCATAGTCACACACATGTGGTCGGATGGTAGAGACGTAGTACACTATTACACCATACTCCTCTGTGTATACCATGGCATCTCTATGGTTCACATGGTATCTATCTATGGTATACAACTTTTCGGAGCCGAGCGAGAGAGCAAGCATTGAGACCCGCTTGTTCCCGAACAAAGAGAGTTGACTGAATTGCGTCGAAATAAATGTATTTTGGCATCTGACCACAGCGTGCTAACGAACCAAACCGAAACCCCAAGCGTTTCTCCATTCTCTCCTCTCTCTTCCTTAATATGCTTCAGCCTTGTCTTATCGGTTCATGTCGTGTCCATACTTACATTGCACACCCCGTGCCAAAGGTGCTCTCCGTATGTGCGTGCGTGCGTGCGTGCGTGCGTATTCTCCTCAGCCGGCACAGCCTACTACTACTACTACTACTGCTACTACTCGCTGTACAGCATCCGCTACACCTACATATACCCGAGCGGTGATCAAACCTGCCCATGGAGATTCCGGGATAATCGTGGGAGCTGCACAAGGCTTGAGCAAAAAAAATCCTGACAGGGCTCGTGTGTAAGCAGGCCGGCCGGAATTGAGGCCTCAAGGGAGAGAGATTTCCAAGCCGCGGGAACTGGACTTGGGGTTTATGGGGTTACCCCGCAAACTCGCTGCGCCCTGCTTCGTATACCGCCTGTCGGGAGCAGCAAAGGGGTGTGTGTGTGTGTGTGTGCATGAGAGAAAACAACAGGGTCTGTCTGGCTTTGCCGACAGATGAGACCTGGCTCGTCCTCTTCTTCCCTCGGGATGGGCCCTCGCCTATCCATCATCCATCGCCCCTAACGAGTTGAATAGCCTTTTCCTATTTCGAGAATCGCTGTTCACGGTCCTGTTTCCCGGATTGGCCGGTGCGAGCCAGCCATCATCCCCTTCTCCCCTTGGGGGAATAGAATGCGGAGGTTGGCAACTCCGCCTCACCAGACGCTTGCTGGTCGAACCGACAAAACGACGCAGAACGTAGGGATCCATTCCGCACAGCCAAAACGGTGGCCAACAACCCAGGGCACGGGCAGGTGTTGATAAGGAATAAAAAAAATAAAACAAAAAAGGGCTGGCTTCGGCCCCGACCAACAGTAGAAGTTATGCCGTAGTAAGAGCAACGTTCGAATCGGTAATGTGTCTTCTTCGCGCGTTGGAATTGAGGCTCGAGTTGAACCCTGCGCGGTAACATTATTTTTATCCCGCGCGCCCGTGCAAGAAGACGGGGAGAACAAGGGCTGAGGTGGCGGTGCTGAGGCTGTGGACAACTGCATATTATTTGCATGATATATAGGGCTTTTACCCTTTCTGTATTCTGTAAGATTGGGCCTTCTGGGTTTTTGTCGTATTGGATGGGGTTTGGATGGGTTTGGATGGGTTTGGATGGGGTTTGGATGGGGTTTGGATGGCCTGGATGGGCTTGGAGAGGAGCGTGGATCTGATCTGGGCGTCTTTTTTTGGACCGGGTGCGGGGCTCTTTGGCGAGATTTGCATTTGTCCATTTTTCCCTTGCGAGTTGACGAGGGTGTGAGAGAGAGAGAGAGAGAGAGATAAGCAGCGATTCGGGAATGCATCACCACCATGTAAAAAAAAGAAAGTACTTGTACATGCATCTAGCGTCCGGAGGTCATATATATTCTTTATTTTAGGCCCATGGCATTCTCGTGTGTTCTCGTGTTCATGGTATCGGAGAGATATTACCTTGGCTCCTGGAATTTTGACAGCTCTTCCACCGTGCGGTGTGTGTTTTGTGCGACTCTGCACGCAGGCCGGCTGGGGTTGGCACTTGGGTAGAGAGAGAGGGAGAGAGAGAGAGAGAGCACTCTATTCGGATTTCAGCGTGCACTACGCATGGCATACGGAGTACATAGTAGGCTCAGCTGCGCGAATGGGGGATGCCACTTAAACCTGCAATATACTCCGGACGTGCTGAAAGACTAGGCGCAGTCTACTAGCACTCAGCGCGGCTGGCTCCGATTGTCATGTAGAGGTGTTGATTGGCGTGAATGCTGTTCTTTTTGGCTTTTTCTTGCTCGTTTTCACATTTATGGTTTTGAAATTAATCTGATAAGCCACGCCGTGATCGTCCCAAGGTCCAACCCACTGGGAACTGTTCCCTCAACGCCGAACCGCGCGTTGGCGTCGTTTTTGTGCCAGATTTTTTTTTTCCTTCGTTGCGTACCGTCCCGCTGTTGCTTGATTTGACAGTTTTGGCTGATCCTGCGCAGACGGGTTAGTACGGCTACACACACATGCACACTATGCTAGGCATCTTTCTCAAATTTGTTCTCGGAGAGAATATCGTGCGGTTTCGTGTTGGTTCTTATGTTGTGTCCTGTGTATGCGCTTGCTGCTTACAACATAGTAGCCCTTTCTCTCTCTCTCTCATGCAACTCCCGCAGTAGTTTGCAACAAAAGTGGGCGCCGTTAATAGGAGGAAGTCAGTGCTCGAGAAGACATGGACGCGTGTATTCCTGATCGTCCTCTCGCGAGTACTTTTTGATCTGGCGAATCACCAGTGGTGCGTGATCGTGCATTGTTCCTGCGTTAGAGGGACAAAATCGCTTCTCCCATTGGCCTTTTTACGCATCCCGGCCGTGGGATGGAAGGATGAACACTCGCGCGCGTCCGATCCCTGATCTACAGAAAGCTGCTGCATTGGCCATTTTCTTCTTCTGCTCGGGGTGGGCAGAGCATACGTGGGCAGAATCTCGTAATGGTGCAGCCCGACGGCATTGCACTACTGCGGTGCTTCTTATTGGGGTGAGTTTGCTTTTCTGTGGTTTGTGTTCCAACCGCCCAGGAATAGGACAGAGCAGAGCAGCAGCAGCAGCAGCAGCAGCAGCCATATCGCGCGCGCATCAAGCACCGCACAAACCTGCATAAGGTGGAGGTATTTTGTATGCGTGCGTGTGCTCCCTTGTACGTACATATGTGGGCGGGCATCTTGGGCATGACGCCCCAGGCGGTTATTATGAAAGCGTCTGAATCATCCTGGACCAGAACATGTGCAAGCGCTTATCGATAAGTCACACGGCTGCCTTCTCTGGCTTGGGGAATCTGGCCTCCTCCTCCCCAACACCAGCATCCGTTATTCGTCATCGCCAGGGCGGTTTAGGATAAATCCCACAACCGAAGAGTCCCTTTTCGGGTGGGTTAGTATTGACCCGCCCACCTATAACCAACCAGACTCGGTGCTGACGAGAGTTGATTCACAGCGTGGTCCATCAGCAACAAACGTGAGATGCGTCTGTGTTTGCACGTCTGTCATCACGCCGTGCAATCAGCCGCCCACTTCTCCGTAATGTGCTCCGTAGTCATTCTCGAGTCATTCTCGAGTCATTCTCGAGTCCCGCCGGTGGCTTGCAAGAGCTGTCGCTTGCCACAGCAGCAACCGCGACCGCTGCTGTGCGGTACCTTGCATCGCCTCTCTGCACAAATTGTTTTGTTCCTGCAGTTGTGGCCTGCATTTGCCGTGACCTGTGATGCATTGCCCTTTAGCCATCAAATCGTCTCTCTTCCTCCCGCCCCTGCCCGGCCGACTACGGTCCAATAGCCGTCCGGATCGGGATAATGAAACGAACGGCATAAGCAACTCCAAGAGCCATCTCGAGAAGTCGCTTCGCGGTTTCGGGGAGCACCGTTGTTTGCCCCAAGGTCTCCAAGGGTCGTTCTGCATCCCGCCTGGTGCCTGGTGCCTGTTGCTGGTTGCTGCCGGGAGGGGGGGATCGCAGAGGCACTGGCTGGGGACTTGGGACTGGGACCATCCATAGATCGGCGTGCACCGCTCGCTCTCGCCCTTCGCCGTCTCCGTATTATTCACGCCGGAGATCCAGCTCCATACTTTCTATACTTAATTGCGTAAGGTAGCGAGCGTGTCCTGATTTCCTTCGGAGTACTCCACTCCAGTCTCTGGGCGGCCTTTCGGCACTGCCTGAAACGGACCCGTCTTAGATGCAGAGTTACGGTCCGACGCCCGCGCGCCCTATCGATATCCAGCGATTGTGTGATTGGCACCGCTCGAGGCGTTGGATAAGCTGCGGCCTGCTTTTGCACTCCATCTCCCATCAGCTCCAGCCGCGAGGGCACGACATCACGCTGCAGCTCGAGTCTGAGATGCAAGGACTGGCGGCCTGGTTGGCTCGGCTCCTCCGCCTCGGCCGCCGTGCTGCATGAGTCGTGTCGAATAAGCGTGCCTGGCCTCCATCCCGATGTGATATGCGGGCGTGCATCTCACCTGAACCCCAATCCAACACCCGCCGTCCAAACACGCAGCCACTCACGCCCGCCGGCACCCACATTCTCATCACAGCCAGCAGCTGAATCCATGTCCCTGTCGCGTTATGCTTGCACAGAGCGTGTGTGTGCCTAGCGCACTCGCGGAGGGAGGGAGGCTGTGGCAGGTGTGATGGTTGGGACCGAGTGTGCGGCTTGCGAGAGGTTAGCTACTGTGTACCAGTACCAGCACCAGCACCAGACCCAGACCCAGACAGAGAGCAGAGAGCAGGCAGGCAGGTACACTCTCCTCCTCTCCTCTTCGAGTTTGCTGGTGCGTGCGTGCCATGGCTAATGGCTAATGGCTGGGCGCTGTGCTCGTGCAGGCAAATCAATCGCTGTTGTCGGTGCTCCGTTACGCCTCCACACTCTCTTCGGCGCATGGTCTCCCTGTCATCGCAATCTCCCTCTCGAGTTCCCCACCCCGTGTCGATGCACCCCCCAACACCACCTGTGTGCCCCAGCCTATCCCGACCTCATCCGCGGTCTCATGCAGCTGGCTCGCTATGATCTCTCCGTCTGCATTCTGCCCACTTAATTGCTGCCGGCACAGTTTACTATAGGCAGGCAAATGCACTCTATCCGACAGACTCGACCCTAGCGTCTACACCTTCACCTACTTCACCTAGCGCACGCCGTGCTGCGCCATCAACCCCAGTCTCTGTCCCCCAGTCCGACTTATTTTTTGTTCCTGGTCTTGCCCGAGTTTGGACATGCGCTCGTCGCTCCCACACTCACGCGATTGCCGTGCTATTTTTTTTTTTTACTTTAGTCTCTGAGCGCCCCGGCCTCTCTCTCAGGCCTTTTTTTTTCTGTTCGGCTCTATCGACTTGTCCCGCGACCTCTCCCATATCAATACCGTTGCGTCTTCTTTTTCATCTTTTGGAAATTTTCGAACTGCGCTTTGCTTATCGGCCTTTCGAATATCTCCCAGCCCTTCCTTTGGTACCTAATCGTCTGCAAGCCTATCTATCGCGTCGGCGCTGTCCTTAATACAAGCGGTTCGCCAGTAAATATACCCGACCACTTTGATACAGCACCCCACGGCGTCGGTATTCTATCGCGGATGCAATACACTTAGTAGACAGTAATTCGGGATCTCCGGTTCTGTTGTCCAGTCGCTCCTTCTACACATACCGTTTCCTTCACAACTGCATCCTTTGTGCCCATCCACCCGGACGGTCACAATCGAACCTATTCACACTACCCATTTACAAAACAATTCGCTCCTACAACTGGCCATATTAAGCATTGCAGAACCTAATTACATGACAACAACTTCAAACGAAGAATCTTGAGACCACAGCCCGTGTGTCTTACCTTGGATCCTGAACTGCATCTGGACGAGATATCGGATTCAGGATTGCCTTGATCCTAGCGAAGCAGGATTCCACAATAAAACTAATATTATCAGGTCAGTTGACTGCCAATTCCAAGTTTCCAAGGTTTCGTGTCCCCCAGCGATGTTGACATGCCAGTCGTTGTATCAGTTTTATCAGAATTCGACACTTTTCGCAATGGAAGCCCCATACTCGACGTCGCAGATCTCGAGTCAATCGCCATTCTTCTACTACAATCCGGATCCAAAGCCGGATCACAGGCAGCATGGCCACTTCTCACCCCACCCGAACGGTTCGTCGACGAACGCCCAGTACCACCATTTTCAGCAAACCCAGGCGAGCGAACAATCCGTACCTCTGCCATCCTCTGTAATCTATTCTCGACCTCCCTCGGCCAGTTCTCAGGCACAGTTTAAGAGCCAGGCTCCTGTGCAGTCAGCAATGACACCCCCAATGGCTAGCCCACAACCGCTTTACCAAAAGCCCACGGTCCTTATCCAAGATAACCAGCCCCACCTGTTTCCTCTAGATACGGCCTGCGCGGCGTCCGACATGTACTTTTTCCCATCTACCCCACCGCTCTCGACATCGGGAAGCTCCATCAGTAGTCCCCCATCAAGTTGTGGTATGCTACCCACTCCAGTCAACGGCAATGGCAATATGTTCGGCCTCGATTTTTTTGAAGGAGTGAAAGAAGGCTGCGAAGGCGAAGTGCGATCCGAGAACCTTACAGGCGGTGACTGGAGTCGATTTGGATCACCCCCAATGACACCTGGTGAGTATTCTGCTAATACTGTGGTTGGAAAGGCGAATTCGATGGTTTGGCTGGCTCTTCGCGGCCGTAGTTTGGACAGCCAGGTGCTGACGTTGGGGCGCGATGTGTTTAGTGTTCCTGAATCCTTCGGCTATGAGCTCGCAACGCTCAACCTCCTCATCCTCAGACCTTCTGTCTGCGACAGCTTGTCCATCTCTCTCTCCATCCCCATCCCCACTTCCCCGGTCATCTATCTCGGATACGGAATTTGACTTTTGTGATCCCCGCAACCTTACTGTCGCATCATCTGAATTTGCCGCAACGACCGTGTCCACCGAATTTCCGCCCCTACCGACCCTGTGTACGGGCGACGACGACGAGCACCGAATCATGCTTGGAAATGAAAACCTTACCCTCAATACCGATACATCTGCCAGGTGTGCGTTCGACTTCTCTTCTAGTTCCGCTATGATGGGTATGCATGGGCTCGACGAGTTCTCTGAACTTGACCATGACTCAGAGGATGAGTTTGTAACTGGACTTGTGAACCTACCAACCGAAAATGCCGTTTATTTTGGAGCAAAAAGACAACGAATGGGGCTCCTAGGTCTCGAGGATGACAGCTTCTTGAGCGAAGATGAGTCGGAAGACTTTGACGAGGAGGAGCCTCTCGCAATACCAGCTCTACCGACCCCAACGTCCATCAACTCCCGACGAGGATCTCAAGTTTCTGCAAAGAAACAGAAGAAGCAGAATCGCAAGTTTAAAAAGTCTCACTCTGACGACGAGGATGGATTCGATTTTGACAATATAATTTCTGCCGCACGTTTTGAGGTCAACTTTAACACTTCAGCTCGCGGCGAGAGCAGTTCAGCGGCCCAAAACGCTGGAAAACAGGCACAGTCATCAGCTGCTCAGAGCCAGAACTCAACGGATGGAAATCAATCTAGCTCTGGCTCAGATGCTCAAGCTCCTCCACCTCCGCCTGTTGTGCGCCGGGGCCGAAAACAGTCATTGACCGAAGACCCTTCCAAGACTTTTGTCTGCGATCTTTGCTCTCGCCGATTCCGTCGCCAGGAGCACCTCAAACGCCACTATCGCTCGCTTCACACCCAAGAGAAGCCGTTCGAATGCAATGAGTGCGGAAAGAAGTTTTCTCGTAGTGACAATCTATCGCAGCATGCTCGGACGCACGGTAGCGGGGCCATAGTTATGGGGGTTCTCGAGGATGGTGAGGTACCCAAGAGCGAGCATGGCGATTCAGTGGATGAATCGGACACTGGTGTTCTGAGTGCTGTGCTTTTCGAGGCTGCCCAGGCAGCCGCTGCAAACGCTAGCAGCTCCTCGAGCGCGAGTTCTATCCGGGACAGCATTAGCCCAGGCCCGTCAGAAAACAAGAATTCGCGCAGGAAGCGAAAGCGGGAGGATTAGATCTCAACGTCGAGAACCTCGCCCAGGGGTTGCGCAGTGCCTGTTACTGCCGGGAACGAGTGAGCTCTGACATGGATACCTACGAAATCGAGATGCGTGACACGAGTTAAACGACACTACACCCTTTAATTCTGTTCATTCCGCCAACATCTTCACAAACCAAGGCATTGGCGTCGTTCGGTTCCTGGAAAGTGCGATGGCGGCGTGACGTCTGGAGTAGGGGTTTGAAGTCAGGCGGGGAAAAGCTACTTATCATTAAAAGTCCTTCGTTTGCTTATTCTCTTCTTCATTGTACTTCTTTTACATGTCTCCTCTCTTACTGCTTATGGAAGACATGCGGAGCCTTATTGCGGGAATGGGCAGAGTTTGCGTTATATCGGAACACGGCGGGGACCTGAGGTGTATTGGGGGTTTGATTAGGGCGGGAATCGCGTTGATATTTCTCTACATTCGTTTAACTTTGGAGACAGCTGGCTGAGCTGGCTGACTTTCCGAGCTTGTATTTGTTCACCTTATTCACATTCGTTCTATTACCTCTGTGCGGGTCACTTTTTTTTTTTCCTCTTATACCTTGTTAAGCTCATCCTTTCAACTTGCCCTCTGCTATTTCTTAAAGAGGATGTAGAATGGTTGTATCTTTACGTGAAAGCTAGCAAAGATGTGAACATGTGCAGGCACTGTCCGTCAAAAAGACCCCGTGTGCAATTTGCTTGCAAATAGTGAGGCCTTGAATCGACTAAAATTGTGCGGGGCGATGGGAAAGTAGATTTCAGCGGGTGACCAAAATCATCTTTTATGTCTGATTTAAATCCAGCATTTGCCAGACTCACCTACACCACGTGCAAAATGGGAAAGCTGAACGTTATTGCACTAATATCTGGAGGGAAGGATTCCTTCTTTTCAATCCTCCACTGTCTGGAAAACGGACATAGAGTCATAGCTCTTGCGAATCTCCACCCGCTGCCTCCAGATGATGGTGGTAAAGATGACGGAGGGCGATTGCCGACTGATGACTTGAACAGCTTCATGTATCAGACTGTAGGTCATACTGTCATCCCGCTTTATGAAGAGGCTCTTGGAATCCCGCTGTACCGGCAACCGATACGGGGAACTGCTGTAGATGCCGGAAAGAGTTATCACTCTCCAGGAGAGAGTCTACATGGTACATTGGCAGAGCCATGCGACGAGACAGAGTCTCTTCTTCCTCTTCTCCAGAGAATAATAAGAGACAATCCAGGAGCAAATGCCGTCAGCACGGGTGCTATTCTGTCGGACTATCAGCGGACCCGCGTGGAATCAATCGCTGTGAGACTAGGGCTAGTGCCGCTATCTTACCTTTGGCAATATCCGCATCTGGGTAATAAGCTAGATACCTCGCTTCTCGATGATATGGAGGCAGTAGGTCAGGATGCAAGAATTATCAAGGTAGCTTCTGGTGGGCTTGACACCAGCTTTCTATGGGAGAATGTGGCGGAACAGCGGACAAAAAGGAAGCTATTAAAGGCGATGGGAAGATTCGGAGGGTTAGGGGGCGGCGCTGTATTAGGGGAAGGGGGGGAATATGAAACTTTGGTGGTCGATGGGCCCGCTCCCCTATGGAAGAAGCGTATCGATATCAGGGGTGAAGATCGCACTGCGGTTCAAGGTGGTGGGGGTTCTGCGTACCTCAAAATTACTGGCGGGACACTGGTCGTGAAGGACGGTCCAGGGGAAGGGGCATTGGGTGTAGAGACCTCGGAGGGTCTCCGGACCCCCAATCTGCTAACTGCAGATTTTGACAAGACATTGAGGACCACAGATATCGGAGAGGCGTTTGATGCGGTATTTAGGCCTGAGTACACCGTTCGTGGAGGGAGCCTCGCTGCAGAGGAGACCTGGGCTATACGAAGGGGCGAAAATACCTTGTTTATTTCAAACATGGTTGCTAACAAATCGAAAAAAGGCTCCGTGAAGTCTGAAATCACTGATGTCGTTGGGTGCTTGAAGGCGTTGTTGGAGTCAGAAAATAGAACTCCGGACGACATTGTGTACACGACCATACTTCTCCGCTCGATGGCATCGTTTCCGGACGTCAATAAGATATATTCAACACTATTTACGAGGCCTAATCCTCCAGCAAGGGCTACGGTTGCGTGTGGAGAGTGCCTAAGGGGGGGCATGCAGCTATTGCTTTCTGTAGTCGTTGATCTTGGGCTACGAAGGTTTAGGAAAGGACTGCATGTACAATCTAGGTCTTACTGGGCTCCGGCAAATATTGGACCATATTCCCAAGCTATTGCCTCTCCGCTACAAACTGGCGAAGGTAATACGGGGGGGTTAGTAAGTGATTCTTTAGTATATATCGCAGGACAAATCCCGCTTGAGCCGGCTACCATGGAGCTTCCTAAGCTCACTGGGCATAAGATGGAAGATCTGTATTCTTTTCGATTCCAGGCTGCATTGGCACTGCAACACCTTTGGAGGATAGCGGAATCTATGGACACGAAGTGGTGGGTAGGAGGAATTGCATTTATTGCTAGGTGTCCAGACATCCAGCGAAGAGCTAGGATTGCCTGGGGAATGTGGGAAGAAAGGAACTCGGCATGTAGAAACGTCCGCGGCAGCGACAATGGGGATGAAGGGGGAGAGGCGACATTGGACATTTGGGATCGGAAGTATGGTGGAGCAAATGACAGATTGAGCAATGAGAAGACGAAGATACCCTTGCCGAATATCGAGCTTATTGATGCCCCCGGGCAACTAGCTCCGACATCACCATTCTTTGCAGTAGAGGTGGATGAGCTCCCTCGTGGGAGCCACATCGAATGGTCCGGGCTGGGCGTCTCAGGCCCAGGCCGAACACATATATCAGGAGAGATGAAAGGAGGGTCTGGTACTAGCGACGATATACCCATGAGCTGCTGTTGTCTATTAAGTGACAAGCGCTCGGAATTCACTTATGGAACTATTAGAGATGGTTTGTCGAATGATAGGTTTGGGTCTGCACTAGAGCGGATGTTGCTCTCGGGCATGGAGGGCTCCACCAGAATCCTGCAGATAACAGTATATACAGCGGAGGATCCGAGCTGGGAACTCGCATGGAGTCCCTCACTACCACTGCCCGCCTGGCCTTTGGTTACGGTGATGCCCTGCTGGAGTGTATGGGGACGTGATGGGATGAAGGTGGGTGCTGGAGTGGTGATTAGGAAGGAAGTGGCCATAGGGCAGGGTTCTTAGCGCCGCGGCGGCACAGAGCAGGAGTATCTTACCTGTACAGCGCCTCTAGAAGAGAGTCGTAGCAGGCTTTGTGACTCCAGACCGCACGCTACACGTCTCTGCTCCGTACAGTTCGTGGACAAATTGAATGTGCAGTTGAATGTGCAAATTGAATGTGCGTTGCTGGGATCGGCAACTTCCGTGCCGACGAAATACTTTGGAGTTCAGTGTACAAGTACAATTTGCCTGTAGCATTCCAAGCTTGTGCGAGACTAAGATTCTGCATTCAACGCTGCTATCAACACTGCTACACCTCCCAGCGAGGTCCTATTGCCTCCTCCCTTCCGGGGCATAGGGCAGAGGGGCCGCACGCGCAGGACGAGCGCTCGATATGCTGTGGACTAAGCTGTGAGGAACTCCTCTGGGCTGAATGCGGAAGACATGCCACTGCAATCGGGCATACACAGAGATCTCTCGCCTGGGGTTGCACGGAGACAACTCTCACGCTCTCCGCACCCGTACCGGAGGCGGAAGGCCGAGCCATCGCGCTGGCAGGAGCAGCCTGGCTCTAGTGGAGGCTATAGTGATACTGCAGTCCTTACGCCATCCCCATATCCTTCTGATCAGGGGTCTGGAGACGAAGTAACGCGCGGCCGTCATGACCGGGCCCTCCCCCGGAGAGGCTACGGATCTCTCAGCGACAGCGGGACGGAGGCGGATGATGAGAGTTATGCCTTTTTGAAAGGTTTGCCGGCTCCACCAGTGAAGCTCAGGAAAGGTCTCCGGGATTCCCGCGGGGAAGGCTTTGAACGCTCACCTTCACCATCACACCTGGGGGTGGGCAGTACCGAACACTTGGCAGGCGGTAGAGGGGAGTCGGGCGCTGATCGTCTCGAATCGGCCAGCGTTGAGGCCGAAAAGGCGGCCGAGAGGACACAGAGGATACGGTGGAGTGAGTTGGCTAGGAGAGTGGTGGAGTTTGGGCTCCTTGCTTGCATTGGGGTGCTGTTGCTACACAGGGGGGATGTCCAGCAGGCTTTAGGGAATCGCCATAGAGGTACGGAGCTCTTGGACGCATACCCGTGAAGAGGTTGTTTGTGACTGACAACCTAATCCATTTTAGCTGAGCTTCTATGCCATTTTGCACTTACAGTATTAGCACTCCTCCTTTACCCTTTGCGCACCCTTCTATCTCAAGCCGGCCCTTCACCGCCTTCGGCACTCAGGCTCCGAAGGTACTTTCGGCCTCCTCCTGCATTTGATCCCGCTCCAATCTTATACCCGATTTTCCTTCCTATATTTGTAGCACTGGCTCTGCTACCTGACGACCAAAGATTCCTTGCTCCAAACCTGATTCTCAGCCTTGCATCTCTCCCGTATCAGCTCTTCCCTGGCTTCCGGGGGAATGGCTATAATACTCTCCACTGGTTCGTCTCTATGATTCCTTCTATTGCTTCTGAAATTACTGCGTTACCATCAACAAGATACCCCTTACTACCACATTCCCCAGGAACCCCGTCACCAGGTGGTCTAGATCGAGAGGTTCTCGTATGTTTATATCCTCTGCACCAGGCTTTACTCCCGGTGCTGCGTTATCTAACGACAACGAGCCTCCTGGCAACAGAACTACAGCTACTATCAGTTTCGTTAATTAATCTCCTTATACACGCATTGTCTCCTCAAGCAGTCATATTGAAAAGCCTATTATGGGGTGGTGGTATTGCACTCTCTGTACTGTGCGCGCATGTCCTCCGGTGGGGGGTCGCGCTGGCGAGAGTACCGAAATGGAAGTTCAGACGCCCTGGCCAGACCGTCAGGGCGAAAAATGGTTTCCTAGATCTACTTACGAGAGTCCATATTGATCAAAAGTGGAACATCGAGGACCATGGCTACCACGATAGGGAGCAGCAGTTTCGCTCCCACCCCATGAAGGAGTGTGATTTGAAATTGAAGACGCGCAATGTAAATAGGAACGCGGCGGGGCCGGATGAAACGAAGGGATCTAGGTCCGCTACTGAGGAAATAATGGAACCTGACTTCCCAGACTTAGGCCGTCTAGGGACTAGCCAGCCAACACCACCCCAGAGAAGACATACGTTATCCTCGTTTTCTCTACCGCTCCCCGAGGAAAGACGATTGAGACCGATGCCCAACGATCGCCGCAAGCGGCGAACATACTCGACAGTCCACTCCCTTCTCTCACTGACCTATGCTCAGGCGCAAACCCGCAAATGGCTATATGCTGGCTTCGTGTATCTCGTAGTTGCTCTGACCGTACTGGTCGGCATCAGGGATTACGTTGGTAATATGGCGTTGAACGGTAACGAACCAGTTGGGTGGGCAATCGGGTATCTGCTCGGCAATATACGATGGCTAAGGCTTTTGATCGTCGAGTGGAACCTAGAGAGGTGGATATGTTTGCCTTCATGGGAAACTAATGGAAGTGATACTCCGCCAGCCCACCTGGGAGGGGTGACTTATGTGCAGCGCAGGGTGCTTGGTGAAGCCAACACTAGGCTAGCGATCTCTGGGTATTGGGTAGGTGTAATCGCTATAGGGATGGTGACGGTGCTACGGTTACAAAGCATTGTTGAGGTTGACACTAGACGAAAAGTTTTCCATGGGATGATGGTCGCGATGATGCTGCCCGCTACATACATTGACCCGGCATTCACAGGGCTAGCTCTAGGGCTGATCCTAGCTATCTTCCTTCTCCTTGACCTCATCCGCGCCTCTCAACTTCCCCCCCTTTCCAAGCCCCTCGCTCACTTCCTCACCCCCTACGTTGATGGTCGGGACCTTCGGGGGCCTGTGGTGGTTTCACATATATTCCTCTTAATCGGATGCGCGATTCCTCTCTGGCTCTCTCTCGCGGGTATTGAACGAACCGGGACGGGGTGTTGGAAGGGTTGGGGTGTGGAGAGGAGGGAAGTGGGGATGGTTAGCGGAGTTGTTTGTGTAGGGATGGGTGACGCTGCTGCGTCGTTGGTTGGGAGAAGGTTTGGAAGGAGTAAGTGGGTCTGGAGCGGTGGGAAGAGTATCGAGGGGAGCGTGGCGTTTGCGGCTGCGGTTGCGGTGGGGTTGGCGTTTGCGAAGGTGTGGTTGGCGGTTGGGGGGTGGGGGGATAACGGCGGTGGAGATGAGTGGGTATTGGTGTTGGGGAAGATAGGCCTTGCGGCTTGTGGGGCTAGTTTGACGGAGTCAGTACTGACGGGGGGGAACGATAACGTTGTTGTCCCGGTCGTGTTGTGGCTATTTGTAAAGGGGTTGGGAATATAATACGGGAAGGGTGGTATAATTCCGGGAGAGTTGTTGCCCGCCTACTCTTAGACCAAAAGTTTCTGTTTTTTGTACTCTTTACTGGGAGGCCACTATCATCCTTTTGACCCGCGTTTAGATCAGAAGGGGTAGGGGAATCGGGCAGACAGTTGGATGTCTTTAACTAGTGACTGATTCACACTTATTAACCGCAGAGAAGTGGCCTCCTTGCCGCCACACCAGACGGTAAAGAAAGCGCATCACTTGTATTCTTTGTATATCCACACAGCTCTAGACTAATCATGTATGCACGTAAACACATATGTGGCTTAAACACCCCCTCTCAGAGAGCTCCCATCCAGCAAACCTAGTAAAAAAAAATTCAAAAAGAAATATCCGTCCGTTAAATAGTCCCACTATCCCACAAAGCAAACCCTATCAATCCCGCCCCTTCTTCCCCCCAAACCACCACCCTACCCCGCTCCATCATCATCCCCTCAACCCCCTTCCCCCCAAGAAAGAGGGAAGGCGGGGAGGAAACCCGGAGCGAGGCGTGGGCGCGGGACGAGGGGAGAGAAAGAGAGGAGAGATCGGGCATTGAAACAGCAGGGTGGAGCAGACGCGGTCCTGCTAAAAACCGTTTTTTTTGCTCTTCCACGCGTGTATGTTTTTTTTAATACAAAGTATGCCTCGGGACCGTGGGGTGTGCGGTCGGGAGGTAGGCAATGTCGTGGTGTCTTTTTTTTTTTTTTCTTCGTTTTTCCGGGGGGGAGGGAGGAAGGGTGGGTTGGTAGAGGGGAAGGAGGAGAGGGGACGACGATGGGGAGCAGGGGGCGCGGGTTCTTATCTTTCTTCTTCTTTCTTGTAGAGTTGCGAAGTCATGCCAATTGAGTATATTGTCTTGTATGGAGATAGATGATACATGATGTTGAGTCGGGGCCGTCGGAGCGGTTGTGGATGGTGGTAGTTGCGAGGGTTTTTTTTTTTTTTTTTGGCCTGGATTTGTGGGCGGGCGAAGGGGCGCTTAGTCAGCCCGGACTCTTCGCTCTTGTTCCGCATAACACACTCGTACAAATATGGACTCGGGATATGGATGGCGTACTGCGTGGTGGTTTGGATGAGGTTCGTGGCGAGATGGATTTTGTGTAATTTTATTCGGTTTTGGTTTGACTATTGGGCTTGCAGAGAGATGGTGCTGATGGTCGGCGATAACAAGTCGCGCTCTCCCGCTCGTCTCTCTTTCCCTTCTCCATCACACTTCATAAGTAACGCGGACGCCTATTCAACCGCCAATTCCCCAGTTCCTCCAGTGGGAATCGGCCACATGGACTGTGCGGTCATATTGGCGCCCCAGACTAAAATCCTCTACTCCGGCGCCTTCTTTGGCTTTTCCACGCCTGGCACTCCCATGGCTCTTAAGGTCACCTGCGTGTCGGACAGTTTGTCCAGAGGGCTCTGCTTTGCTGCTGCGGACGGGCGAGCGCGAGAATGCTCACTCGCCCCTGTGGCTTTGTGCAATGAGAGCCTCGTAGCCGGCGTGTAAGGGAGTGTAAGGGAGTGTAGGGGAGTGTACTAGTACATAGTAAGGGGGACCTGGTGCTGGTGGCTTCGGGTAATCACGCTGTGTGGCTGCGCTGCTGATAGAGTGCATGTTCTGTAAATTAGTGTGTACAATATTGTACTCTGTGCGATGTGCCAGTCGGGCAGGGTAGTGGAGAGCGCGTACAGTATGCTTTGTATGCTCTGTATGCTCTGTATGCTCTGTATGCTCTGTATGCTCTGTATGCTCTGCTACGTATATATGTACTCTGGATGGCGTTGCAATTGGCAGTGGCATAATACAATACTCTGATGGATACGGATATGCCGCACAGCAGAGTGACAGCTCGGCTCGTCCCGTACTCCATCGGCGGCCGTTCTCCTTGGCTTCAAATCACCCTCGCACCATCATCGCCTTTCCCAGGACCCTATTCTCCACTCCCCGCGTACTTCGGCCATGCCTTTGCTCCCAGCAGACCTTCTCTGAATTGTCGTGTCTGTTCCTCTGTACAGCCCTGATCCGTCGTCTGAACTCCTTCATTACGAATCCTTGCCCATCCGCTGCTCCCAATCGGGCACCATGTCGTCAGTGCTATCGAAGCGTCAGCAGGCGCGCAATGAGCGGGCGTTGCAGGAGCTGATAAAGAATGTTCCTGGGAACGACAGGTGTGCTGACTGCCAGGCTAGAAACCCAGGTTCGTCTCGTTCTAGTGCGCGCCGATTAAAAGGAACTCCGTGCTGATCCATTCGCTCTAGGTTGGGCTAGTTGGAGTGTAAGTTCGCAGTCTTTGGATACGGGCAGCAGAAGTCTTCTTTTATCCATTTTCCCTTCAGCCCGAGATCCCGGACTTGTGCTCGTAAAAGGTCAGGGCTTACGAGCTGTTGGGGCTTCCTAGCTAGGCATATTCCTGTGTATGAGATGTGCTGCGCTTCATCGGAAGCTCGGAACTCATATCTCCAAGGTCAAATCCCTGAGCATGGATTCATGGACGAACGAGCAAGTGGATGTGAGTAATTCCTCTTGGTCGAGTAGGAAGACTCTTGCTGATGCTTACATCCCCTCAGAATATGAGGCGAAATGGGAATGCTGCTTCAAATCGATTGTTCAATCCACAGAACAGCCGTCCTCCAGTGCCATTAGACATCGACGAGGTGGACTCTGCGATGGAAAGATTTCTTCGACAAAAATACGAGCAACGGGCATTTCAACCGGGTAACGCCCGCCAGAATACCGGGAGCACGAGTTCAGAAGACCAACCGCCGCCGCTCCCCCCGAAGACCGGTAAGCATTTTTTTAGCAGCGGACTGCGCTCCGCGTCATCGACATTCCCTCGTTCGAACACCCATGGGAGGGGCCTCTCCCCAAGCAGAGAGAATAAAGCCTCCCGAATTTTTGGAGCCAGCATTGCTAGTTCTGATACCCCTAGCGTCACCGGTGAGAGTTTCGAATCAAAGTTGGCAAAGTTGAGAGATATGGGTTTCCCAGATGATAAACGGAATTCGGTGGTGTTGAAGGCCGTCGGTGGGGACATTGGAAAAGCGGTGGGAGCTCTGATAAGGCTTGGGGAGAACGATGCAGCTGGCCGTTCAGGGACCCCTGTGTCGGTGGACGGCGGTGGAGGGGGACTCAACCCCCCCAAGCCAAAATCCACCCCAAATGCCAACAACCCATTCGACTTGCGCAGTTCCAGGTCTCAAGAAGCCCTGAGATCTAGTCCGGCAACTGTACAGCGGGCGCCGCAGCTGCAGCCGCCACAGCAGTACCAGCAACACCAGGGACAAATTGGTGTCGCAGCATCATTGTCAGGCCAAATAAATGCGCAAAACCCGTTTTTGCCATACACGAACCAACAAGATCCTCATCGGCAGCAGCTCCAACAGTCGTTCCAGGGCCTTCAGGTATCCCTGCCATTATTTCCAAATGCCACTGGGGGGTATCCACAGCAGCAACACCAGCAATTTCAGTACCAGGAAACACTTAATCCTCCAGCTTCACAGCAGCAAAGCTACTTTATCCAAACCCAGCCCCAGAGCCAACAGCAGCAACAGCAGCAACAGCAGCCGATGGATGGAGGTTACAATCCTTTTTTCACACAGCCGGCACAGACCAATGCACCAGCCCAGACAAACCCTTACTCCAACTCCATATTACCACCGGTAGGGAGCACTTTTCAATACTCCCAGCCGCAGCTTCAGCAGCAACAACAGGAGCAGCAATTTGGACTACAGGCCCAGCAATTAAATATCTTCCAGCAGCCACAGCACTTACAGCTACATGCCCAACCACCTCAGATACCACAACAACCGGCACGGGCGCCCAACTCCTCGATTCTAGCTCTCTATAACTATCCACAGAAAGCGCCAATACCTAATACCAGCGCTCCGAATACCCAGGGACTAGACACTCCCGCCCAGTCAGCTCAGAATCTACAGCCATGGGCGCCCGCGGCTCAGAGTAACCGAAGTGTCTCTGCCCCTACAGCTCCATCCTCAGGGAGCCGGAATCCATTCTTGAGCGCAGGCGGACCGGGAGCTGGCGGTGGTGGGGGCGGCGGCGCCGGCGAGGAAGGAACACCCAATGGAGTTAGTAGGCACATTAGCCAGGAAAGCGTGGATGCAACGATGGGATGGCAGAATGGAAGACATAGCCCAGATGCATTCGCTAGTCTTAGTTCAAGATTCTGAGATAAGGAAGGGAGGGGGGTGGGGGGGGAATCTATCCCGATGTATGGCGAACTTCATTCAAAGACTCAGCCCACATATATAACCCGGGAATAACGTAAAAAAACACTTTTTATATCTTTGAAACCACCACCAGTCCCGCGTAAAACTCTCCCAACACGCCAGCTCCATCCATTTTCCACAGTACCCCTGCCCAATAGCCCTATAGCCAGATTCCAAGCGCTCATCCCCTAATAATAAAGTCTACCATACCCCATTCCCCATTTACCCAACCAGCCAAGCCATACAACACGACACGGCCACTAAACCGGCAGACCGGCAGACCGGCAGACCGGCAGACATGGGGAGGTGGATGGATGGGTGGGTGGCTTTCCCGAGTTTGTGACCTGCAGCATGCGGGGGGGGTTTCCGGGGGACTGTGTTTAGTGTATGTCTGTCTGTGGCGGGTGCAGGTAGTGTTGGACGTGGTCTTTGATGTTTGGTCAATCGAATCGACCCTTGTTGGCCGGGCGGGGGGGGGGGGTTTGTAATGGTGAGTTCGTTACTACGGCTTGGTGTTATGAGACAAAGTGGATATCTGTGTTAATGTCATCCATTGGCAGAGTTTGTTATTGTTGTTATTGTTGTAGTTGTTGTATTCGCAGGTAGATACAAAAGATAATACAAAAAAACTATCAAAGGATGCCACCCTTCCTCATCATCGTTAAAGGGGTTTCGTTAGGTATCATTTCAAATCTGTCGTCATTCATGTGCTTCGTGATTCAAAATCAAATGTAGCTGCCCGCCAGGAGAAGCGCAATATAAAACAAGGAACAGAAATTCATGCAGGGGAAAGGAGCGTTCCGCCGTGTGTAAGTTTTCTTGAGGCTATCCCCCCTTTATCGTCGAACCCGCGATATATGTGAGATACATAAGGAATAAAAGCGAAAGGAGGACCCTATACTTACGCGTGTCTGGTAGCTGCTCTGGGAAACCGAAAGGAGCTTACACTAGGAGAAATAGAGTGGCCTGTAGCACTGTCTTGTTTGCGTCCCTTGTCACTCAAGTTAACATCAGGGGTTCGGTAGTATCCTAGATACTAATCTCGAAATGTTGTCCACCGAAAAGGTATCTGGAGAAGGAAGGGCCTGGGTTCCCTTTGCCTTCCTGAGTGAGATTGCTGTTGCGGAATCAAAATGTCAGCAAAATCCCCAAAGTGAGTAGTACCCCTTATGGCTTATGTGCGGAATACCTTCGCGCTGGATTAGCTCGCGGACACCCCTGATAAGCTTGATGGCATTATCGTCTTCTAGGCTCTTTGCCGTCTTTTCTGTGAAGGGGCCTGTCAGTGGGTTAAACCTCCCATATGCCTTCTCAAAGAGGGACAACGGGAGCCCGAAGCCAGTTTCATCCACAGCCCTAACACACTCCTGCGCCGTCTCAAAGTCCGAGGCCCGGCCGTAGTCAATTACCTGCGCTGAACTGGCGACAAGCATTGTGCTAATCTGTAGGTCCTCAGCTGTTATACCCAGCAAGACCAGTACGCAGAAGGTGGTTGCCCATTCGTTCTTCTTCATCTTCCATAGGAGGTTATGGAGGTCCTCTAGGACATCTCTCATCGTATCGCTGACCATTCGATGTACCATATGTTTGAACTGCCGTTGTGCGATTTTGGGCATGTGATACATGAACTCCGGTGAATTTGACCATGACTGAAGCTCTGGCTCTAATTCTATCCTCGAATCCTTAGTCAAATACATCGTCTGGCCCATGATCACGGTGAGCAGGAGGAGTTTGAGGGCACGCCTAAGCTGTACGCTCTAATAAAAAACCAAAGTCAGAATTGGGGGCGATAAGATTTCGGAATAGAGTAAGCACCTTTCTGCGAGTACACTGGTAGTAGTTGCAGATGAGGCCAAGGAGATCGGCCTGCAGTTTGTTCATTCCGACTTCGTCGTAGTAAAACCGAGGGAATTGATCCAGGCACTGGTCCAGAACAAAGGTGGTATGGCTGTTGACAAGGTCTGGGATCCCTTCACGTACATCGTTCGCTATGGCTAGGGGCACTGAATCCTCCTTGTATAGCTCGTGTTTCATGCGTTGGTCATTGTAACGCCACATCAACGAAGTCCCACAGGATGTGAATATCTCGTACATTGGGACCTCGAATGGTGGGCCGAATCCATAGGTTAGGCGGGCGGTTACATTATTAGGAATAGGGATCATAGCGCATTCAGTCAGATATAATTGAAGACTCTCGGTGCGATGATGCCCAACTAAAAAGTCTGCATCAAGAGAGCCAAACGGTTAGCCTGAAACTAGGGTGTGGTGAACGAGTGTTTTACCAGGTAGAAACACAACTAGCAACTCTACCAGTTGGGTCCGCTCACAGCCGCGAAGCCACGATATGCAACTCTTCCGGCTCTCACACTCACTGCACTGGGGGACCCGCCTATCACACTACACATTTCATTGTTAGCTACAAAGGAGTGTGGGGGGTCGATGAGCTGGAACCGCATATTTATTCACCTTCGCCTTTAGGGAATGGCACCGCCAACAAGCGCCCGTTTCCCTTACGCTCCTTGCATTCTGTCTTTGTTCTTCAGTCAGCGGGCCCTTCCGCCCACCAGAGTATCCGGTATTTGTAGTTGAGGTAGAACCGTTTGACCACCCTTTAGACATGAGAGGTGCTTCAAGGGAATATCTCCGTGAGGAGCTGGCGCGCCCTGGTTGATAGTTTGAATCGCGGCGTCGCTTAAGTTGTCCTGGTCCCGAAAACTGGTCGAATATTTGAGGCATATTGTATGGAGAGACCATCACGTCCAGCGGCACACCGGCGCTGCTCTCCAGCGACGAATCCTGCCAGGAGAGCCCCGGAAAGACCGTTTGGTCGGTCTGCTGCCCGTCCACGAACTGGCCGCCTACGGCAACAAGGCTAGCGGACTTTGGAGACCTCAGTCCGCCAGGACCTATAGGGATTCCGAGATATATTTGCTTGTCCTTAATAAGCTCTTCAGGCGGGTCTTGGAGGCAAGGGCTGCACTGGGATGCATCGCCTCGTTCGGTGGTGGCACTGCCGTCCGCTGGAGTGAGCAGCCCTTCGAGGGTCCAAGTTGAATCGGCGTTAGAAGATGCGTAATAGCTCATAATTATGAGTAGTGAATGAGGGGGTGAAAGGAATGTGCAGGACTGGTATCGAATCAGAACACCGAGATGCTCGACAGGGCGCAGGATGAAGGAAGGGCAGAAACGAACAGTTCGGACAGCATTAGAACGAGCTGGAAGGTCGGACTGGGCCACTAGGCATGATGACTATATACGGCTGCGCCAGAGCCGCGAAGGTGAGGCTGCAGCCGGTGAGAACTTCGCAGCCGCGTCGGCGAAATACCGTCTCGAATACACACAACCCAGACCGGGTCGGTCGCTTCTTCCTAATCGCCGCCCGTGCCGCCATCTTAGCCATACAAAGCGCGGAGCGGTCCAGCAGTCCAGCAGTCCAGAACAGCGATTGGAGTGCCTCCCAGCGGAAGGTCGAAGACCTTCGCCCCGCCCCAAATGCGCATCCCGAAGATTTGGGGTGAAGTCCCCCGTAGAGTCTAAGACACCAGCCAATCATCCGATAGGGCTGACAGATCCTTCGACATACTTCCTCTTGCATAGAGTATGTGTGCATAGGGCAGGTACTTGTACTTTGTATGTACATGTACGTACATACATGCTCCGTGCAGAGCTATCCTCCATAGACCGATTCAATCCAGGCCGATTGACTAGAACAGAGCCACAGTGGAATCTGACGAGGTTGACGAATCAGCCCAGCCATCTGCAGGGTAACGGGTAACTGCTCTATACATGTACATGTACAGTACTCAGGAGAGTGCAGACTCCCCCACCGACACGCAAGCGAGTACGGGAGTAACCCAATGGTGGTCGAAGTAAGTGTAGGGTCTCTGCTACGCCCGGGATATTAGGCGTGGTCGGTGCTGGAGGGCTTTTGTGGCGGTGGTTTTACAGCCAGTAGCAACTCTGCACCGGCCATCGACTCAACACTGTTATGTCGTACCTTGACCGGTTCGGCTGCAACCAGCACAGTTAGGCCGTTGCTGATCACTGATCACGCGATCGCTCCCTCTTTCCGGGGTGCACTGCCACGTGGGTAGTAACACAGGGCATTTTAAGGCGACGGGACAGGCTTGAATCAGAGAGAAGCATGGGAAGTGCGGAGTGCGGAACAACCAAAGCCCCCGTGGCTAGAGTATTTTGTATACTCTATATACTGTACGAGTTGCGAGTACTTACTTGCTTAATGACATGACACGGCGAGATTTGGCAATCATCTGCCAGGGTTGTACAGTACGGGGGGGGGGGTGTGCGTACGTGTATAATGCTACATAGTACTACGCAGCGTATCAATGGTTGGAGATGGGGGCGTCTCACACCTTGTCCGAATTGATGCCCACCAGGATCAAAGTACGGTCTGTACTCTGTACTACGTAGATCGATCATCTCCTGATAACCGCCCCCCAACCGGACTGTATGCGGCCATCCATTGCGCATTTTACTGTGGATTCACATCCTATGGTACACACACAACAGCAATACCTGGGGGGTATCTCCAAATCTATGTAAAATGGTCTTCGGCAGTTGGAATGGTACATACAAGTGATACAGGCGCCTAGCGGTCTACAGTAACTGAAGCAGTGTAATATCACATGTAGTCTAAAGTTGAACGTAAAAAAGCATTGCACCAACTACGCTGGAATTAACCCCCATTCCAGCGCGTCTCCTCTATTTATCTACCATTCCCATTAGCTAGCAGGTCTCTCGTATCAAATTCTTCACTGTAGTCGACGGCGTAGTTTGTTATGCCTGCGCGGGGGTGAAAGTCCACCTCTCGTCCTCCTTGGAAGTAAACGGAACGCCGAGCTCAAACAGCTTGACAAGCACGTCTCGGAATTCATTGAACCACACATCATTGTCCTTGGCATAGCGCTCCACATGCTGTCTGAAGGACTTGTCCTTTACGAGAGCCATGTCAGTAGGAAGCATCATCAATGTCTTGGTTTTCTTGTCCTCGTATTGCTTCGGTCCGTTCCACTATTATCATCGTCAATGTGATGTCAACTAGCCTGTTAAATAGAGGACCGCCGTACCTTCTTCCAGTTCCACTTCTCTTCAAGCAGGAGCCTGTAATAGTCATTCGTTACGACCGTTGGACTAAAAGTCCAGGGGCCGTCGAATCCAGAGCGGTCGGTGTGGCATCGCCCCAATGCGTGCGCACCGCTTAGCGCTACTATCTCGCGGTCATCAAACCCCATGCGGTAGAAGATAGCTCGGAGGTGTGACTGCTCCTTTGAGGCATCCGGTAGGCGGCCGTCGGGTGTGCAGGCGGAGATATCGCGATCTTGACGCCCTGGACGCCACGGAATTACTGGACCTTGCATCTCCTGGATGGCGCAGACACCAGCTAGGGTCCACAGGTCTGAGTAAGAGATCCAAGGATTCTTCTGCTTGATTGGCTCTAGAAAGTCTCGTGCGGCAACGAGACCAGCATTCGCACCATGGCCACCTTCTGGAGCAAATCTCATCGTGGCGCCATTGGATCCGCCCGTGCCCGATTCCTTGTCGTATCTGAGCTGCCGTTAGCATCTACATAGAGCCGCTCTGGATAGCAAGGCAATTGAGAGACTAACGTTCCAGAAGCATGCCATGCCAACCTCAGCAGGACGGGTCCGTAGCTCCCGTCGTCGTAATCGTCCTTCTCTTCCAGCGCCTTTGCAACATCATTGTAGACTTTCTGGTAGTCTCCTTTGGTCGGTGTGAATACTCCACCCTTCTTTCCGGCGGCGGACGTCGGGTCGTTTGCGGTGTCGAGCAAGCCATTGCTATAAGCGTAATAAACAGCACCGCCCGTGGCACCGAGACCGAGAATTGCCCAGAGGCCTGCCCTGGAAGATTTGGGAGCAGCTTCGGAGGCAAAGCCGCGACGGAAGGACTGGTATTGCTGTCGTTGAAGGACAAATCGTGAGTGACAGGCAGTAGTCCTAACGAATGTCGCCGGAGTCGACCGGACAGCCACTCGCGTGAGGACCCCAGCGGTTGAAGCCATTGGTACGAGTGCAGATAATGACAGATTTGTGAAACTAATAGAGGAGTTCAAAGGAGAGCCGCCGACGGGAAGACCAAGACTCCGGACGTGAGGAAAGGAATTGAATATGACAGGTTGGCGGTTGTTGGGGGACAGAACAGGGGGGCGGCGACAAAAGCTGTAGTTCTGTTACAAAGCGACCAGCTTCTAGACCACTTGGCCCTGGCCCTGACTTCTGGCCGGCTGGACTTGCTCTCCTCCCCACGCAGCGACAACGTGAATGTAAACCATCAACAATGGACGGCTGTCACTCGTTGCGGGTGGCAACCCTGCATTTATGGGGGCACCCCGTACAGAGTGCTTATTCGTAATCTGGGTTGGGGTCTCCATCATCGCGGGGATGATGTTAGATGCTAGTGTGGCGACCGGGGTTGGGCTTAAAAAGCTTGATCTTACTCTAAACACCCACGAGCAACGCCTGGCAATCTATTGGGGCTGCCGACCGCAAGCTCCCCTGGGAAGGGCCCTACGCTTCACCTCGTACCTTTGTAGTGTCGCGGGATATCTCCTATTTTAGTCTTAACTATAGAATTGAGAATTTTGCTGGACTGCGTTTCCCGCGATGGATCACAACTATGTTTGTTCGGAGTTTCTTCCTATACTATGAAATTCACGGAAAGCATAACGTGGGTTCACCCCAATTGCCCCTACGTTCCATACCCACTATCTCCCAAATCTCAAGTAGTAAAAGGAGCTTGTAGGCCCACAATTGCCTTCTGATTCGTTAAACTAATCCTGTATTTGTGGAAGAAGCAGCCGGAAAAGCTCATCCGATTGCCTTATCCAGGTCATCAGCGTCCAGGTCCTCGAGCTCTTGCTGTAAGCATACAATTGCCACTCAGAAATGCACTCTTTTCAAACCGGGCTGCAGTACTTACGTTAAGCCTACTAACGTCCTTAGTAATACGTTGGTTCTTTCTCAATAGCGCAGCCTCGAGCTTTTGCTGCGAGAAACAGTTAGAACTGGGAATACAGGAAAGCTGGATTTTGGGGCCAGCAGTGGATACCATCTTTTCTTCTTTCTCTCGGATGTTCTTCGCTAGCTCCAGCTTGAGGGATGAGATGTTGTCGCGTCGCCGCTTCATTTCTGGCGTATCTTGGTTGAAGCCCTCGCCGCCGTTCTCGCTGGGTGAGGCTGAGCGCTTGCGCTTGTGGATGTTAGGGGTGGAAATGCTGTCATCATTCCCTAGTGGGAGACAGCCTATTGAAGATCCCCAATGAGGATCATCGGATCCTTCAGGGTCATGGCTGGTTTTCGCAGCCACAGGGGCAGTGACCTTCTGAGGGGTGTTAGAGGCACTATTGCTGGATGGGAATTGCGCTTCCGGAGGCGCAGACCGGATAGGAAGTGGTGCTTCTGGAATGAGAGGGCTGTCGCTAGTAGGTACCCAAGGAGATTTTGAGCGGTTGATAATGCTTGGTGCGCCAAAGATGCTTTGGAGAGTCGAAGGTTTGGGTTGAGGGGCCCCTCGAGGTCCGCACGGCGTTAACTTTGCCGTCTCTGCTGGCGTTGGTACTAGCTGACTTGCCGTTCCGGCCTTCTCCAATCCCTTATCTTGTATCGTGCCGTGATTATCCCCTTCACTCCCTTCACTATCGGAACTCTCGCTCATACTCTCTCCGTGACTCTCTCCTCCCGTCCCTCCAGTAGCCTCTACATCTACCTCCCCTTCGTATTTAGGAGCGCTTTCGCCTCCCCCTACCTTTACAGCCTGTGCCGGAGTCCCAACCTCTTGTACCCGGTCTCCGCCCTGAATATGCTGGCTGCGCTGGCCGTCCTGTTCAACCCCTTGCACCTGCGCTACTTTAGGGGACTCTTGTGAGCATTTGCTGCCCGGAAGTTGAGGCTGTACCTTCCCTACATCAGCTGTCGGCCCTACCCGCAGCGTATTCCTCGACTGAAGTCTCGGGTCTCGGCTACTGTCAACAACACTTCCAGCAACCGTGTCTGCCGGCATAGCTGGACCTGGGTCTTGGCTACGCTGAGATGGAATCTCGGCAGATTGGCTCTTTTTTAGGCTAGTGGAAGCCTTGAAGTTGATAGGAGAGCCAAGAGCTACAGGAGGAGGGGCACGCGACCTAAACCGGATAACGTAATCATCAGGGTTAGGCAGAAAGGTAACCCCGATGTCTCTTAATGCCGCTTTGTGGAACTCAGTATCCTCGAGCGAGAGAGGTTCACAGGCGAACATACCTTTCGATCTGTAGAAAAACTTGAAGGTTGCCCATGGGCCCAAGCCTGGACGCTGTTGGAAAGCCTCGGCGTCTTTCCTTTTCGAGTTTCCGCGCAGGACACGGGTCCCATTTTTGTATCTAGTTTGGTACCACGCCGTGTCAGTCTTGGTAGGCAGTGAGAACAAAAATGGATTGTCATACATTATGCCGTGTGTAGGACCCTTTACATCAGCACTTCCGTTAGTGAAGACATCTTCTAGCATGTCCTCGTATGAAGCGAACTGGTCACAAGGCCTAGGAGAGACTAATTTATCCCCAATCTCATGAAAGATCCTGAGTTCGATAGTACCCATAGCAGATCGGGTATTAGCTTCACCGCCAGAACCTGCGAGACGTAAGTAAAGACGGTCGTTGGACGGTAAGTAACTAGGGGCGCACGCTTAGATAGCCCTTTGAAGAACATTTGGTGGCGGTACATCGTGCCCTTCGAAGCTATTGACGTCCCTTCATCGATTAAATCGTGCAAAACCTCCGTGGAACCGGCAGGAAAGTCACTGTGTCCGGAGCAGGTATCCTGGAATATGCCATCCACAAAGAGGTCTACCTGGTAAAATTCGTGTTCAGCCATGAAGTCCCACTGAACCGAGACCTTCTTGTCAGATTCAGCCGCAATCCAGCATTGCAGATTTCCGTCCCGATTTTCCACCTCATACTCGTTTGTTCTATATCCATCCGCGAGTACGACAACTCTACCAGTAGCACCAGTACGGATATCCATCAGCCTCATCTTGGTTCCCGTAAATCGACTGGGCGTAGTCGATGGAATTGACGTTGTAGGTTAACCTTAAGTGCACCTCATGCGAACCAGGCCGGAGGTCTGAAGGCGCGAAATTAGAGGGAGAAACTATCGGCACCACAAATCCGTTAGGTGCCTTCGGTCGTCTGAGCAATAAATATGAGAGGAAGGCGAGATTAAGGTAACCCAATAACGGAGAGCAAGTACTACAGGGCTTGAGGGTTGACTCTTAAACAAAAACTGCTGACCTTTTAAGAAGCTACCCGAGTAAAACGCGATTAGCGGGCACTGCAAAAGGGAGAGACAGCGAAGGATATGGAAGAGCGCGTTGCTAAAGCTGCTAAGACTCAATGTCGGTACTGAAGTAAACCCCCTGATTCGAGCACAACTCAGGGGAGACTCTAAGTTGACTTGAGGGGTAAACATGAGAGTAGCGAGTAGGTTTTCAAGAGAAAGATCGGATATATCCTTACCAATAGATTGCGAGAAACTAAGAAATAGACAAGCTTTAGGAACGTTAATGTAAGTGAGGTCCTAAGTGCCAGATTCTGAGCCAGAAGATTGGCTTGTCAAGGATTCCTCGGGGGTCTTGAGCTGACAAATCCTTAAGACGTCAACAAACAACAACCTCCTGTTGCTAGTGGACGTTGTACTTCTTAAAACACAGGTAACTGGATGGAAAAGCGAGACAAAAATCACTCGTTACCGAGAGCCTAACAACAAAATTTCAAGTCCAATACAAATAGCCGTCCTTTCATGTAGATCATAGAAGGATCAGAGGCAAAGGAAACCCATATCTTATACAGTGGCTCTTTAGCTATAACCTAGTGTTGAGGTAAAGGAAAGGCCTTATGGTTGTGAGAGCAGAGGCATAATAACTCTTGAAGCCCATCACTAGACGAGATGAAATAAACACACCAACGACAACAGCATTGCATATACTAAGCGCCAATCAGCGAAAGTAAGGCGTAATTAGGGCTCTATTTCCTTATAGTATAAGATCGCTCAGCTCAGCGTTCAGTGCCAACCACATTTTAATTTCGTCACCCGAAAGATCTTTGGATGGGATGAGGACAGGGTGGCACTCATCGTAGCTTTAACTCGGATAGTATCACGGTTGAGAGCCGGCCTTAAACCACAAATCGAAACGTCTGGCTCTGTATTAACCAACTCCTTGCGCCCCCTCCCGCTTTTAATGCTGCAATAGCAGTGTTTGGTACCAGAACAAAGCTCTCATGGAACCCCCTTAGCGGGTCTTCATTGACGTCTGCAAACTTCACATAGCCGCTCACGGAAATGAGGATGCTCATGTTCCTCCCCGACTCTGGTGGATGAGGACCAGGCCCTGCAGCATTATAATTCGGATTAAGAGGATGGCAGTCATAGGACTGCACTTCATATGTCGCAACGGGCATATCTTTCTCGAACATAGCCTGCAACGCGGGTGGGTCTGGTATAGCCTTTCCGTTGAAAACCAAAACAGGCATCGTCTTTCCATCGGCATCCTTTGTAAATGGCACATAGAACGAGGACAGCGTGGCTCGGGACGTCTGTAGAGCAGGGTAGTATTTGTCCACAAAATCTTGGGCAGCTAGTAATGGCATTGTCAGATGATGCAGCTATCGCAGTCAATAGGGACGAACCTTCAGTTGAGATTTTAGTCAGAGTGTCCACGCTGACGATCGAGGCAGGTACTGTGGCCGCAGCTGCGCTTGCGGTAGCTGCACTGGTAGTTGCACTCAAGGTGCCTCTGCCCGGAACAGCCATCTGGAAGACTAGCAACAGTATGGAGAGGTGGTAGTGTCGGCTTTATGCTTTGTGTACAGAGAACGACGTTCAAGTACAGACGGAGTTATCCGCTTAGCACTTGCTCAGCACTTGCAGGCACCACTTGCCGCTCTTGACTGAAGCTATCCCCACCCAATTCAGAGCTCTCCAACAATGCGACGACACCTGCTTCAATTGCCACTTGGGCTAAAGGCATACAGAAGCAGCGTTCTCGCACCCGGCCGGGCGTGCGCTTCGTGTCGATATCAATTGGACGCCCGACGAGGTTTTGCAGCGGAGTCCAAACGGAAGCCTCACTATGTTACAACCCCAATATTCTACGTTAATGCAGGTAGGCATCTTTGCTGCTCTATTTTACCACGGATACTCACTCATGGCCTCGCAGCCCCGCACATCGGGCACCTCTACACCATGGTACTTTCAGATATCTTGAAGCGATGGCAGGTTCTGTTAGGAAAGGAGGCTATCCTATGCACGGGAACGGACGAAAACGGCATAAAGGTTGGCAGTGAAGATATATATCCCTATGGGCAAACGCCATACTCAGGCCTTCCCCCCTCAGATTCAACAAGCAGCTGCACATGCAGGCATGGAGCCAAAGTCTTTTTGCGACCAGGGAGCCCAAGTTTTCAAAGTATGCTGCGACTGTTAGTTAGCTCATCAGGAAGACCGCTAACCCGACGCAGAAGCTAGCTGAGAGAGCTGAAATATCCAACGACCATTTTGTGAGAACCACGGACTCGGACCATCGGGACGCTGTTCAGTACTTTTGGGTCTGTTTAATGGTCGAAGAGCTCCACTGCTTTGTTCAGGCTGACCAGTACAGTTCTTGCTTAAGGAACGAGGATACATATTTTCTGCCAAGCACGAGGGGTGGTACTCCGTTAGTGATGAGACGTTTTACCCCGAGTCTGCCGTTCACTTAATCCTAGATCCACAAACAGGTCGGAAAATCATGGTACGTACAAGTTCAGGGGCTAGAATGATACCACACTAACGGATTCGCCAGACTTCAATTGAAACTGGAAGTCAGGTGGAATGGGCGTCCGAGTCCAACTACCATTTCCGCCTTTCTGCTCTCAAGGATCGGCTTCTAGAATTCTACCGACAAAACCCAAAATTCGTTGTTCCCACTTCACGAATGGCTGATGTCGTCAAGGCAGTCTCATCCGGCCTACAAGATCTATCAGTATCTAGGCCTATCGAAAGACTAACGTGGGGTATTAGAGTCCCGGGTGACGAGAGCCAAACGATATACGTCTGGCTAGATGCCCTAGTAAACTATATTACCAAAGCGGGCTATCCATGGACTCCTGGGCGGGAATCTGATGGTGGTTGGCCTGCAGATTGCCATGTTGTTGGCAAAGATATCGTGAGGTAGGCTATTCGCCATAAACTTCGTCCACCAACTTAACTTAGCCTTCGCCAGGTTCCACTGTATCTACTGGCCCGCATTTCTACTCGCTCTGGATATACCGCCTCCCAAGCAGATACTCACACATGCCCACTGGACCCTTGGCCGTCAGAAAATGGCAAAATCCACAGGAAATGTGGTTAACCCGTTCCACGCCCTCGATCGCTTCGGCGTTGACACCATGCGCTATTACCTCGCTCTTGACGGTGGGATCAACGACGATGCAGATTACGAGAACCGATACATCATCAAGGAATATAAAAAGGGGCTGCACGGGGGGCTGGGGAACCTCACCAGCAGGATAATGCGGGGGAAGTGCTGGGACGTCAGGCGGGCTGTAGAATCGGCGGGTCACCCAAACCAACACAAGATCGACGAGTTATCATCAGCACAGAGAAGTAGAATCCAAGGCGTTTCGGGTATCGTGAGGAGCTTTATGGATGAGCTAGACGTGGGAGGAGCCCTGAGGACTATCATGAGCAGAATATACCGGGTAGGCTTTCCCACTGACTATCATTGAATACCTATTGACACCAACACTTTCACCCTAGACCAACAAATATATAAATGATAGTGCGCCCTGGGATCTCGCTACAAGCAACGATCCAGCGGATAAAGTCCAGTTAGATCGGATAATCTACCTGTCTGTGGAGGCTGTCAGAGTTTGCGGTATTCTTCTGCAACCATTTATGCCAGGAAAGATGTCCCAGTTGATGGAAATACTTGGGGTTGAAGCTAAACATCGAACATTCGAACATGCAAAGTTGGGCGCTGATACCAGCTATGGTACACCTAGGGTTAATCTTGGGAAAGGGACGGAAGGGGTGTTGTTTCCGCCCCTGGCGAGCGATATTTGAAACGGAAGGTACGAAGTCAGCCCCAGATGTGTGTACGATACTATATCCTGTAGCATACTATTAGACTTTGTATACGTATATATATATGTACATGTACGTGTGTGTGTCACTATAGTCCAGCGTAAGATATAAAGGCTACTCTGCACTTTGAGCTCTCTTGTACAAAATTTTCACAATGCGTACATCTAATTCTCCGGATTGGCTCCGATATCTCTAGACAATTTGTGTGAGCTTGCCCTCTAGGGTGGAATACGAAGGGGATGATGATGAAGAGGTTGGAGGCTGCATATCCATCTTTCTGGAACCGGTCCGATCACTACAGCCGACTTATAGTAAGCAAGCAAGCAAGCTCGTACAGGACGCAGGGATAGACTCACAGACAGCTCTCGTGTTGGATTCTTTTTCCCGCTGCACATGCACATGTATCCCGCGACGGCATTAGGTACAGTTTGACGACCAATTGGCACGTATATTCCACAACCGATTCAAATTTTTACGAGAGTACTTGCCCTGCCCAGCGGGCGCTTTCCTCCTTGCTGTGCCTTGCAGCAGCATTCCCCCGACTTTCCCGACCTCCCCGATTCTCTTGCCGGGCGGAATAGCCATGGAGTACGTGAAGAGTAATCTGCGGCCTGTAGCTCTTGCGTAGCACATGCAACTAGCTAACGTTACGGGTTAATTGCAACGGTTGGACGTCGGTAGAACTGCTTCTTAGTAATGCGGCGGTGCAGCGGGGTCGGAGATAAAAGATAATCCGTGACACGTCGCCGCTGCCAAGACTCGGAATTAGCGACGGTAAGCGGCCGCATCCTCCGCTCCACCCGATCGATCATCGATGGCCCGTGCCAAGACCTATGTCTGTTGTTCAGCAATAGACCGACTGTGCTGCGCAACACAGAGGCACGATATCCAACGGCAGGGTATATATACGGCGGGATGGCTCTCTCTCTCATGGCAGCCCTTTCTCCGTTCTCACCAGACCTAATCGTCACACTACAACTGCTACCGCGCTTCCACTACCGCTTTTGCTGCTGCACACAATGACAACTGGAGTTTTCACCAGAGCCCGCTTCGACGTGAGAGATATCCCAGATCTCGCTGGGCGAGTTGCAATTGTTACGGGGGGCAACACTGGCATGTAAGAAGAGATCTCGTTTCTTACTTAGTGTCTGTCCCCTTTTAGCAGATAAGACAGTACTAAATTTCTACCACTACCAGCGGCCGTCCAACCGTCGCCCATCTAGCTAAAAGGGGAGCCAGAGTTTACCTCGCAGCCAGGAGCTCAGCTCGAGCCCATGAGGCCGTAAAGGCAATCAAGGCAGAGACGCCGACCGCGGATATTGTTCATCTACAGCTCGATCTCTCAGACTTGAACAGCGTGAAGAAAGCAGCAGAGGAGTTTCTGAGGTTTGTGTTGCCCACTATAACGTTATTTCCTTCCTTTTCATAGAGCATGTCTAACACAACCAAACCCACAGTAAAGAAAAGCAACTGCATCTACTAATCAACAATGCCGGGGTAAGTCCACCGCGCTCCCCCACCATCAACTACCACTCACTAATAATCCCTATACAGATAATGGCAACCCCTTACTCCGAAACCCCTCAAGGCTTCGAAATCCAGTTCGGCACGAACTACGTTGGCCACTACCTCTTCACACGCCTGCTTCTCCCCGCTCTTCTTGCCACTGCGGCCACCGCCCCTCGTGGCAGTGTCCGCATCGTCAACGTCTCCTCCAATGGTCATGACCTATTCGCCCCAAGAGCCGGCATCGATTTTGATGACATCAAGATGAAGGATGGGAGCTCATGGACGCGGTATGGGCAGTCGAAGCTAGCCAATGTTCTGCATGCGAAATCACTAGCAGAGAGGTTCGGAGACAAGGGGGTGTTAACTGCAAGTTTGCATCCTGGGGCAGTCAATACGTAAACCTACCCCCTCTCCCACAATTTTCACCCCACTAACACACACACCAGCGAACTTTCACGTGGCCCAGCTGCCCACTCCATGTTCCTCAAGCCCCTAACCTGGCTAACCATTATGGGTCTAACACCCGAACAAGGCGCCCTGGCCTCTCTCTATGCTGCAACAAGCCCGAACCACGATTTTGAAAACAACGGCGGGTACTACGGCCCGAAAGCTTCGATCGCGGAGCCAAGTGTCATGGCGAAGGACGAGAAGCTAAGAGAGAAGCTCTGGGAATGGACTGAGAGCGAGCTTACGAGGTTAGGATATGCGTAGTAAATTTTATTTAACCTTTTGTCACGCCTTTGGATTTCTGCAGCGTTTTCTTATTTTTCCATCCACTCTTCCCTATAGAATACGAAAAGTATATATACCATAATAACAATTAGTACCCTCTAATTTTTTTTTCTCTTTTTTAAACCCCCTACTTTGTTTTTCCGCGGATCTCAAAAAAAAAATCGAATAAAAAGTGGCCCATGTCGCCCAGTCACTATGAATGTACAGATAGATAGATACACACACATGCAACCGCACACCGCGGTAAGTTCTATCCGTCATCGTGACTACACACACACACACACACACACACACACACATTTGCAGGGAAGAAGGAGACCATTTGTAGGTTTTTTTTTTTTGGAGGGGGGGGGAAGAGGTTTAGAATCCACCTCACCTACTTTGCCAAACCATTACGCGGGATGTGATGGGGTGGGTCTCGTCGTTTTTTCCCGGAGGGCCCGGGAGAGCTGGGCTAGCTAGCTAGCTGGCTGGTTGGCGCCGGGTGAGAAACTCCGGTTTGGTGTGTTGGAGAAGGGAGGAAGAGGAAAAAAAAATAAAGAAAAAAAAAAAAAGTTGAAACAAAGCTAGAGAGATCTTTGGGGGGGGGGGTTTATATATATTTTTATTTATTTTATTTCGCAAACAGGTTTTTAAAAAAAACAAACCAAAAGGAGAAGAAAGTTGGTAATCACACCTTTCCGCCTTGGCTCCGGTTTCCCAACCTTTCCATCAAAAAAAAAAAGTGATAAAATAGAAAAGGGTTCCCGTCCTGAACGAAAACGTGTGTGTGGTGTCTTTGGTCATAATCAATCAATCAAATCAATCAAATCATGCCACCCTCGGTTTGCGAGACAACTATAATCTCCTGGAAGATGGAAGAAACAGTACAAGAAGAAGAAAAAAGTTACCCAGCACAGATAATGAAATATATATAGAGAGATACACACAAAAGCCGTTCACTAGTTTCGTCGAAAAAACTGGCAATCAGAGGGAGTAAATACAGCTCCGAAGGTATCAAAAAGAAACTCTATCTGCCCAGCTCGGGAACAATCTGTCGTCTTGGCTCATATATTAGTGGAGATCCTCAGCAGTCCGGGCTAGGGAGGGAACCAGTGCCATGGCCATTGGCAATATGTTGGTAGTCCACATCCATGGGGAAGCTAAGTCCATGGCAAATTCCAAGATTGCGCGACAAAACCAAAGATGCGAAAGTAAGAAACGAGGACTTATTCCGGGTCCCAGAACGGAAGAAGCCCCCCTGCGACGTATTCATGACCACCATATCCCCATAACGGGAGTTTCGCTAGATGAGTCGATTAAGAAGTTGAGCATTCATGTTTTGAATGAAAGAAAACTTACTATTATTAGTTTGAAAACACATTGTGTCCGATTCGGCTCTGGATCTTCCTCTCGGTGTTGATATACAGCTGGTCTAGATACTGCATGGCATGCGCGTCCTTGAGGATTTTCGTCACCTGGATCCCAGCGGAGATAAGTTGAAGCACATTCCTATCGTCCTTGAGCGGTCGAGACTGATGCTTGGCAGCATGCCGCATCTCCAGAGAATTCTCCAAGACGGTGACAAACTGTTTGATCTGTCCGTTATAGAGCACCCTGGCAGGGATCCGCCTCTTGGTAGCTAGTCTCTTGAGTAGGTATACCCACTCTGTCCACTCTCGGTCGGCTGGAACCCTGACTGGCCTCTTGTCCGACTCCAATGGGATGGGGAACTGATACTTTGCAATAAAATCGAACGCGCATTGGGACAATCGATCATTCACCTGGGCAAGGACGTCATCCTGCTCCTGCACGAATAGGTTTGTAGGGAGGTGCGGGAGATCCCTTTCCTGAGCTGCAATGGTATCCGGGCTTGGCCTGTCAAGGAGCTGATGGGGGCCATCAAACTCGTCTCGATTTGAAGGGCGTCTCTGAGCATGCTGCCTGCCGGGGCTCTTCGGCTTGCCCGGCTCTCGTTGACCAGGGACCTCGATGAGAAGATCCGGGGAAGACATGGCATTGAGGAGACTCTGGTCAACCAAATACGCATCCGGAGAGACCTGCAATGGCCCTTTCCAGTCCTGTTGCGCCTTCTTTGCATAGGCTCCTGGGTCGCTTCCAATGGGTCCAAAGGGAGAGGATGATCCCGGGCTGTACTCAGTGGGAGATATCCCGGCTTCGGCATACGATGTGGAATATGCTCCCTGAGATCCAGAGACGGCAATTGTACGACCATAGCTGGCTGAGAATCCACTAAACTCATGGGCGCGATCTGGAGAAGGCATGCTGTTCGCCTTGGCTGGCTGGACAGCCGTAGGTGCGCCCGAACTTACAGGGAATTGTACACTTGAAAGAAATCGGTGTAGCTTAGCATTGTAGCCTGAAAAACACACGACTTCCGCGGAGGGGTACCTTCTGCGCGTTGCATAGACACTTCCGTACGGGAAGCCTGCGCTGGTCGGTGTGGAAGAGTAATACCCACTCGCCGGCGATTGTAGGGAGCTTTGGCGTGCATCAGCGCTTCATCCAACCATAGTAGTACTGGGAGATAAGCTGTGCGAGTTGCGACAGTGCAGCAAAGGGATTCTGACCTTGACCGTCGCGGTGCAGTTAAAGGTCCGAGTCCGAGGCCTGGCCCTGGAAGGTCCTCGGCAAGTCCAGCGCCCATGCGGTGTCCAGAATCCGGCATGGCATATCCAGAAGTAGTCATGGCGATGGGGGCCCCTTGAATTGATAACCAGAGTCAGAAAAACGAGACTCGATGAGAAAAAGTGCCTGAGGAATTCGAGACACAACCGTGGAAGACCAAATCTACTCCTCAGGGTGCGGATAGAGCCTCTGATGTAGGAAACTGTGCAGCAACTGGAAAACGGGGACCGGAGGATGATATACCTGGTGGGAGCCCCCGGGTGCAAGGACACGATGCTGGGCGATTGTTTATGAAGTCCCAACAGCACAGCGTGCCTGATAAAGAGATATTTTGGCGATGAGCTGCTATCCCAGCAGTGTCTGAGCAATCACGACCCAGGGAGAGCCATGCGGCCCTAGATATCCCATTTCTCGGGTCACCGGAGGCAGGAGGCTGAATTGGTTGAACTGAAGCCGGCAACGCACCACACCGCCGGGAGCGCGGTATATTGGCTGGTGGTTGGAATTTTCTCTGCTGAAAGAGGGCACAGGCAAGCGTGGAGTCGAAGGGGGATATTGTGGCGGGCTGTGATTGGGTAGGATGAGATTCTTCACAGCAGTGAGACAGCAGGAGGCGTCTTGATGCTGATGTCAAAACCTGGACGTTTGACGATCTCGCGCCGACAGCTCATCGCGGCCAGTTATTACAGCGGGGGTCAATCCTGCCATCCGAGTGGGATTGTGGGACTGCGGGAGTATGGGTGGGATCGCCAGAGCAGCAGCTGCCCGCTGGCCATGTGCGCACGCCGCCGTTTTCATTACACCGCCGAATCTACACATAGAGCGTGCATGAGTGCCCGGCACTGATTCTTTGGGCAGAAATGCATTAGCGTGGAGTACCCAGCAGCTTGACAGCACCTCACTGAGGGGGCGTCGTTTTGCGTCATCACCAGGCCCCACCAATTGCGCCGGGACGAGCACCGGTCCGGTAAAATACCTTCGACTCTATTATTCGGCGCCGAACACCATTGCCCCAGCCCCGCTATGCGTGAATCCCATGCAAGCTAATCAAATATACATTATATACAACATCAAGAGGTTGGCTCCTGTGTCCAGCTGCCTCAGCCGCCCCCAACGCCAAATGCTTCTCCACCAAGTCGGCAGATGCGTGCAGACACCCCACTAGGAGCGGACTCCTGATGCATGCAAACCGGCCCCTGGCCTGGTGCCCAATATCTCTGCGTAGAGCCTCTCATCCATCGCCAGACTCCCCAACCCAAGTCAATTAGAGCCTCGAAGCAACTCAATGGCAGTTAACCAGCGCTCTCTCCCGGAATTGATCGATCACCATGCGCCGCAGGCAGCAGATTATAAAACCGGGCGAGATGGCATTTCCGACAGGCTGGCTAGTGGATCGCGCAACCCTGCTCGGCTCTCATAAACGCACCGGCGAAGAAGTCTTGCATCGCGACGTAATGGAAGAGAATTCCACCCAGAACGGCCAAGTGCCACAAATTATGACTGCCGCCAACGTAGTCGAAAACTCCTGGCCACCATCTCTCGGGCACTTGACTGGCGTACACAAGGGCGCCAATTAGGTAGACAGCGACGCTCTTCATAACAGGTGCGTAGAAGAAGTACGTCCACTCAGGCCCGCGAGTCCAGTTTAGCTGAATAACGGGAACTAAACCTGTTGCCCCGAGTGAGACATAGAATGCCACACGCGTCCATTGCATGTCCGCTTGATTGAATATGGGATGCCAGGGCAATATCACTCCGCCAATTCCAAGGGCAGCCGTGGTACAAATGTACAACCATCGACTCCAGGGCTCACAATAAAAGGCGGTGTACTCGGTTGTCATGATCGAAGCAGCAATAAGGAGCGAGATTCCCGTGTAGTCAACACAAGCAAAGCGCTCTAGTAGTGTCTGTTCTGCAATACCATTCATGGTATGCCACATAGTGCTGCAGACAAGGCATTTGCATGCTGCGAAAAAGAAAACCGCCGATATAAACACGTCTGGTGTGGTGCTTAGTGAGAAGTTGACACTGGTAGGATAAAAGTGGAATGCAATAGCCAAAACGACGACCAACCCAATTGCGTGCGACCATATGTTGACCGTCTCATTGGAGAACCGGAGTACTGACCAGACGCATTCGACTTTTGATTCTGTGAAACGGTACCCGCGGAGAATGTGGGGGTTGACGCGCCATGGGTGGGGCAGGTCTTCGTATTTGATGAGGCCATGTTCTCGTGCGCGATTTATGGCCTGCTCGATACTCTCCTTGAGATTTTCTTTGGCCCTCCGAGCCCTCTCCATCCCTTCGTCGACAGCCTCTCTTGCCCGCTCCAATCCTTCGTCAACGCGTCTACGTCCCTCATGCACCATGCCTCCAAGACCAACTTCCCGCATGGCGTGTGCTCGAGACTCAAAGTCGGCGAGCAGATCTTCCATTAGTTTTATGCCTGTTTGGATCTTCTGTTCCATGGTCTCTCGAGAAGCCAGCGCGTCGTAGTGTCTCTCTAGGGTCTCAACAAGAACCTTTGCGCGCCTGCGACCTGCCCCTAAAAATTCCCCCGAGACATGAGAGCAAGAGTTGCGCACAGACTGAAGAATGGTGTAGGCCCGAGATATGCCTGTGTCGAGGTTTAAGTTGCCATAGTCCTCTAGGAATGCTAAACGGCGCTCTAGTCTGGAAAGGAGTAGATCGACCTTTTCGCTGTTAGTGACACTTGACCCACGAGCTGACAATACGCGAATACAGACCTTGAGGAGAAGGAAGTCATCTTCCATGGGATTTGAAACACGCCGAGTTGGGTGATATGAAGAATGTCTCCTTCCCTTGATCGACGACCTGGGAGTATCTGTCCCCGCCGCCGCAAGTGCGGGCCCCTCAGAGGAGTGTAGGGTCAATGCCGCCTGCGTGCAAGTCATGCCAGGAACAACGAAATGAATACGAGAGACCTCTGGACGAAGTGGCAGCGTAGGAACCGCGGACTCCAAGCACCGTGTATCATCCGCAAAGTCCGCTGTGCTGCCGGTCTCTGGAGGTGGTCCGTTGTTCAAGTGGGAATGGGGGTCATTAAGTTCTTGGGTGATGTCCCAATTGGGTGCTGAAGGGAGTACGTTGCCTGTTGTCGTGGCGAGGGGCGGCTGATCGCCCTACCAGGCACAGACCCGAGTAGGTCCTAAGCCTGGCTGTGATAGGATACGATTTGAAGATGCGCCGGAAGTAAGATTTGCATGAGGCAGTTTAGCCTCTGGGCGCTGCTCCGTATTACGCAGTTGGGATTTATTTTCATGGGCTAGGCGCTGCCTCTTAATTATCGTGCCGCTATTACGGCACACTTCATCATTCTCGTTACTCCTTACCCCGTGCACAGTACGGAATACGGAGCACTCTGTAATTGCAGCAATATCGTGCCAGCAATATCGTGCGTGCAATACACTCACTGTAGATGGGCTTAGCGCCAGCACCCGGCATCGCCGCGGTCAACTACGTGCTCCAGACGCCATTCTCTTGGAACCTCTCTTAGCTAGAGGGTACAAGGTGCTTCAAATCCTGGCAGCATTGCCGCTTTTAGGAACCACGATATCTGTATCCTACTGGCCTCAACAAGGGCTCCTCATTGACATTAAAGCCTCATCGTATCGCACGACTTCCAGGATGGCGGTCACCGATCTGGTCACTGATCCCTCTCTCCATGCTGCCCTTGAGACGTCTGCTCACACCCGCGAGCATTGCATGTCGATGCTCGACCGTCTCTTTAGCAACCCTTCTTCATCTTCAGAGGACAGCCAAGCCGAGCTATTCAAGGCGCAAAAGATCCTCCATGCCTACCTAAGCCAAATGCGAGGGCTAAATCGGCAGGCGGTTCTCGATGTCCGCGAGACGAAGCAGACTACTGCCGAAGCCCGTCAGGAAGTGGACCGGCTACATCTCCAGCTACAGAATCTCTACTATGAGCAGCGGCATCTGAGGGGCGAGATTGCCGCTTGTGATGCTTATGAGTGAGTGCGCCCTAGCTTCTCCGGAAGATCGGCCTTTCACGGTACTGATCGTGCCACCAAAAGCCACAAATACCAGCAGCTTCCACTCGTTCCAGTCCAAGAACTCCTACGTCTTCGTCCTGAGCTCTCCGAGGCCAGCGAACATGAGCTGATGGTCGCTCGGATAAACCACGAGCACGCAGAACGCGAGGCCTTGGAGCAAGAGAGGCAGGGGTTGTTGAAAAAGAAACAAGGGCTCATTGCGGACAATAAGAAACGGAGGGATGATCTAGCGAACCTAGACAAGGACTTGGAGAAGTTTATTGACGTGAGTATCAGCCTTGGTATTTGGAACCTCTTTTGACGATTGTACCCGATATTGACGGCGTAACGGCAGGCGGCGAAACCCATCCAAAAGACTTTCGAAAAAGAGTATTAGACTATCATTCTCAATATCTGTAGTATATCTTTGGGCGGTCTATAGCATAGGGTGGTGTTGAATGAACTTTGCTGTTCCCATTCCCATCCCTTCCCAGTAATTTTATTTTGTCTTAGTTTCATCGAGTCCACACATGAGTGGAAGAGGAGGCGTCCAAAACTCGCTTTGCTTGCTAACCTTCCGGCCACTTTACTCTTTGCAAAGCCCATGGGACCAAAATCCCGTCCATTTCCTAGGCAGCTCACAGTTCAGGAGGCTAGGGAATGGAGGAAAGCCCAACGAGGTATTCGGGGGGGTAGTATACAATGAGCCCGAAAAACATGAGCTCCCGCTCAGTCCATGATATGGAAGGGGGTTTGGGCGTGCTTGCTTAGGATATTTGACAGGGAAGGCCCCAATATCACCACTAAGACTTAAATCAACTTCTTGTGCTCGAGTTTTAATAATCTCTCTCTTGGCAAGTCGGGTCGACAGTGGATCTATGACAGGTTAATAGTGGCTGACTCAGTGCGGAGGACCTTCCTAAGTCTGATAGTGGCTGCTCCTGCCATATCTGTCCTTGGCTTTCTTTGTTAAGGCCCTTTGGCCGAACGAGCAGCGGGTCTTCTCCGCTGTTCGTACACTCCTTCTACGCGTCACCATACTAGGGCTGTATTAGCAGCCTAACAATTGTTACGGGTATTATCATCATTCCTAGGTCTAGACTCTATTCAGCTTTCAAGACTCCTCTTGGTTTCAATGGATACAAGGGCCATCCGACCTTCACGGTCAAATGATACTATCGAGTATCGCCAAGGAGATGGACCGACACAGCTTCCTGTCGGGTATGCAGTGATCCAGAGCTTTGATTCCCCGTCTGGGGCGCCCAGCTTCACTCGCGGCTCTCTTCTGGCGGACTTGGAAGCTCAACTGGCAGCTTCATCTGTATCGAGTGCTCCGCTCATACCAGTCGCGCAGGATCGGGAATACCCCGCAGCGATTCCGGTCGATCTCAACTGGCGAGACCACCCTCGTTGGAAGCCCCTGATAACTACCCCGTGCAGAACCCCAACCCTGAATGACCCTCTTATCCCGGACAGATCACCTACACCGTCGGCCTGGTCTAATTGCAGCGACACAGAGGGTGTCGAAGATGACTCGCCGGGTTCATTTATCCATCGAAGGCGCCGCAAAGAGTATGTCCACCGGGCCCCCGTATGGGCGGTTGACGGTGGGGTCAAGGACGTCCCCGAAGGCGATGATCCATTCTCCAATGGCCAAAAGGCTCATCCGATTCCCCGAAGCATGACACTACCTAATCTGGATCCCTTGGGTGAGCGCCGCAGCTGTGATGCCATACCGAAACTGCCGATGAGTGAATATCACACCTCTAGCCTACCAAATATTTTCGAACAGACTTTGGAAGCTCAACCAATGTTTGCCAGCACCCCCAACTGGCCCCTCTCAAAAGAGAATCTTGAGGCCTTACCAGCCTCAGCCGGAAGCATTGCTCTAAGACCGAGGAGACTGTCGAAGAACGCCGACATCAGTATTCTCGACCTAAACAAGGTGTCTCCCCCCGACAGCGAAATACCTCCGAAAGATTCGCGGGGTTCCTCTAGCCGAGAGAGCACTGAGGCTTGCTGGTCTTCGAATAGGAATTCACAGGAAAGCCACAGTAGTAGGATGGATGGGTCAGATGCAGCAGAGCCGCGATCGACATGGGTTGAAGGACTCACACCAACACCGATTCCTGAGGGCTGGGATGATGTGCACTTGATCTCGGGCACCAAGATTAATCCTGGATCGGTGGTGATATGCTTACGTGCATATTCCCCGACTAGAGGAGATGAGTTTGATATGGGCTTTGGGGACATATTTACAGTCTTGAAAGTGTTTGACGATGGCTGGGCATTATGCGCAGAATCATCAGGACTCAGTGAGGCCGGTGGGGACTTAGACCAGACCGATCGAACGAAACACGCCACGGGTTTGAAATCACTGGATAGTGGAACCGGAACGCGAGCGGCCGTACTAGGACCAAGCCGTGGCGAATCATCACTAGCAAAGAATAGTGTGGTGTATCACCATGATGCTATCGCTATTACTATGGAATATACCTTCTCAACTGCACTCTCGGCTAAGGTCAAGTTCCTACCACTGCTTGCGGTGACTTTACTTTGCAATTTTGGTAGTGTGATTCGGAATGGTACTTGTGGGTTCGGAACTTCCCCAACAGCTTCAACACTCTGGCTAGACAGGAGTTCTCTATCAGGGGGGGTTACCTTGGCCATAGGAAACATCACAATACCAGACCGTACAATCAGCTTGCAGTTTCATACAAAACAAGCGATTTGCAATTCGGTTGATCGTTATCCGAAACCGAGTCGGAAGGTTGATGCAGGTACCAAATCAATTCGCCGTACGGGCTTAAATATTCATTCTGAACCGCTGGCTACTCGAAAAGAGCTGACCCGGACCGGCCCTTCTGGTGACGTCCCAGCAAGATCTCGTTCTAATGCCGAGCTCCGTTCTACAAAGTCTGTGAGGGCAACACTAAAGAGAAGCTTTGGCACGCTCCGCCGGAGGTTCATCCAAGCCGTGGACACGAGACCAGACGCGAAACCCAATCAGTTACGCACCAGTGAATCCATGGGCAAGCCTACGACCGGGCCCGTCAATAAACTGGTGGGTAAAGCTCTTAACGAACCTACGGGCAAAACCACAGGTAATCGGCCAACATCAGCACAAAGCGAGATATCCTTGGACCGCCTGGCCGATGTGAAGAAGGAGCAATTATCACGTCGTATCGACGCTCAGATGACCCTAGAAAAGAAGAAACGTCAGGAGACTATGGCCAGAGTTCTCCCAACAACAGATCCCAAGCAGCTTGCGAAATCCCCTGAGGGTGGACGATTAATTCCGAGAATTTCTTTCTCCGGGTTCTCGCTCCCAGGGTTTTAGCTCTCTGGATTTTCCTGAGTCGGTCCTAGGCCAATGCATAATAAGTTTACAGTTGTTCCATTTGATGTAGCGCGTTTACTTTCTTATTACCCCATGTGTTACACATTCATTCATTTTTTTGTTTGAAGCACCATTGCTTGCGTAATATCACCTCCAAACTCACTTTCTTTTCGGGGGGTTGATGTTGGTTTGGGACTAACCGCTGGTTATTGGTGGTTCGATTGAAGGCCAGAGAGAACTACCAGTCCTCGGATAGAATGGCGATAGAGGGGATTAGTGTTGTTTTTTTGCTATAAGGTTCTGCAACCGAAAAGCTGCTTATACTGTTTGTCTGCTATCCCTTACCAACCGCCTGTTGCGCCGTGGACAAGACTCCAAAATAACTTGGCTGAGTTTTTTTTATATTTTTATATATACCTAGCATTAAGGCTGAGTGAATCAGAATGGCACACCTTCTCCCACACCCCCCGCGGGAATAGACTCATAACTAGGTACATGCGATACATGTCCTCCACTACCACCAGAACTTACACCTGACCTACCAGCGCCGCCCCACCTAGGTAGTTGGAATCTAGGCCTACCACCAGGCGCTGTAGCGTCTGGATCGTATATCCTCGAGTGGCAAAACTGCACTGAATCCGCAGGCGGGAAATATACAATCGGGACATCTACCCCGCCATCGCTGGTGCCCCGCCGCTGAGAATCCCGCACCATGCTATCGAGCGTGTTGAGCGTGCTCGTATAGGTTGCCTGGTTACGGTCTCTCACCGCCGACATCTCAGAGCTGGCGACGGTGGAGTCCCTGCCGCTTACCGCAGTCGCGCATGAGATACACACACTCACGTACGGTTCTGTAGTTGAGACGCTGTGGCAGAAGTAGCAGGGTGTTGTTGTTGATGCTGTTGTCGTTGTCGTTGTTCTTGTTGTTACTGTTGGTGTTGTAGTAGGTTCCGGGACGCCGACGCAGATAAAACTAGCCCAACCCTGCTGGTCGCGCCATTTTTTGAACAGTGCGCGGTCCTCGCGGTGCGCGCGGTAGCTTTTGTACAGCGTGATGGGGAGGCTGGGTTCCTCGGGGTCGGATTTGTAGGTTTGGGCCAGCCGGTCGGTGGTGCTTTTGAGGCGTGATTTTAGGAGCGCCCAGAGGCGACGGTGCCGGGGGGGTGGGGGTGGACTGTGGGGCTCGGGGGGGGAGAGGAAGGGGCGGTAGCGTGGCCAGAGGGCGGGGGGAGAGGCGGGGGAGGTTGGGGAGTGCGTGGAGTAGGTGGAGGAGTAGGTGGAGGAGCAGGTGGAGGAGGGAAAGGGGGGATGCGTGGAGTCGTAGGTTGTGTGCTCGATATCCATGGTTTCGGGGTTTTGACTCGAGGGGGGTTTGATAAAGGGTGTCTGGAGGGTTTGATTTCTGATAACAGGAGAGGATGGGAGTGTATTTATGCATGCGTGTAGAGAGACTGTGTTATGTGCTGTTGTTAACGGATTGCTCGAGCTGTTTCTTAAAGAAACTGCTTGGCTTATTCGGTGGGACAATGGGCGGGGCTTATCTGCTTTCTTCTCCCATTGTTTGAGGGGCACTTGCCACCGCTACCGCTGCTGCCACGGTGAACAAAGGAGCCCGTCTTATGCATAGGCACAATGCCGATTCGCCATTGATCCCCGAAATAGTCTCACAACGTAGTTCTTTATTAACATTCCATAGATGAAGGGTAAACTCCAGCAAAAAAAAAAGCCGCCAGTGTGACGGGCCAACAAGGAAATACCTATGCGGGGAATAGTGTCTTGCAAAGGTTCGTCAGTGCTATCAGAGCATATGGGTAGTGGGGCCTACCTCTACTAGCTCCCTCGCTCGGCCCTGACGGGCGCCCTATAGCAAACAAAAGCTGACAACAAAAATCCCCATAACCGATACCGCGAACGGGAAGTTCAGATACATGATCGTAGCATCGCCTGAGGAGGGCTGGATCGTTGCAGTTGCGTTTCCGCGAGGCGTGGAGGTGAACGGTTGAGCCGTAGTTTTCAGGGCACTAGGGGTATTTGTGAGTGTGGTGGAGCCACCAGGGGACACCAGTGCGCGGGAAACCGTCAAAGTTGTGTAAGTAGACGTGGGTTCAGATGCGGGTTTGGCGGAAGCAGCTGCGGCGACATCTGGGCGGGGCCCGGTAGCGGTTGTGGAAGTACTCTCAGTACATGTATCCGTGGCAATTACGGTAGCAGGACGAAGCCCGGTTGAGCAGAGCTCGAGGTAGACGGATTCGAAGTCGCCAATTCGGATGCTTGATTGTTCGGCGGTAGCATTCTGCGTGGAGGTCGTAGACGGCGGGTCTACCGTGGTTAGGACGTCCTCAGGTTCGGCGGTAACGGCAGGGGTGTCCTCGAGCGTAGGAGTAGCAAGTATAGGATAATCCGTACACGTATCTGGCAACGGGGGAAACCACTGCGCCAGAGCGGAGGCGTTCGCAACGGCGAAAAGCAGGCCTAGGAATGTGGGCTTCATGGCGGGGAGAGACGAAAAAAGAGGCTATTAATGCCTTTGTAGAGAGAAAGAGTAGTAAGAGCAACCAGGAGGCTAGAAAATCCCGCAAGAATAAAAGCTCAGCGGACAGAATAGAGGGGCATGAGGCCGATATATACACACGCCATAGATACGCGGGCGGTCTCTTGCGGAGGTCGTAGCATTCCCTCCCGTGTCCGGCCATTGGTCAAACCCGCAAATCTTGCATCTATCGCGAAAGGACAGAAAAAGTAGGACTCCACCCCGGAATGGAGGAGGATGGGGACAACCGGAGTAGCAGGTGTGAAGTGAAGTGCCGGAACAAGGCTCCACGCGCGGCAAGGGATAAGCAAGGAGAGCGACCGGCGGCGAGTGCATCACCGCGTGTTCTGTGGGATATCTAGAGAGCCGTCTGAATGTGCAACAGCATTCGAGAGGCGGCTCTCAGAAATCCCCTTGCCTGGACATCCCCCCCCCCTTCGACCACTCACCCCGTAGAGGCTGCGGATCCAAGACATCAGATCGGCGTTGAAGCAGATTAGTCAGTCTGCACTACGGAGGATTGAGTGCTGTTGGCGGACCGCCGTGCTCAGCACTACAATCGAGTCGCGCTGCAAGAATATGGTCGGGGCAATGGACTCCATTCTTATAGCGCGATTATTCTTTATATATTCCCACTAACGTGTTCCACGCCCGACCGGGACCAACTCACGATTTTGGACAATTGTACCACAACAACAAGGCAAACTGTATTAAAATTCTATGTAGAGCTACTTTGGATCTTTTGCGCACTGAGTTCTAATATGACCTTGAATATGACAATTTGAACATGTTGGTGGTGCGCGCTACTGTACAGAACTAGCAGATTCCTGAACCTCCTTCCCCTTAATACTTTCCTGCTGCTATACCAAAAATTGCCCCTGTTGGGCTTGCAAAACCCCTTCATAAGCAATAAGCTGGCGCCGATGGTGCTGTTTCTGCTTGCGACGCTGATTTGCAGTATGAAGATCAGTATTCTCCTTTGTTAAAATAGTAGCCGAATACATTATGATTTGACAACCATTAGTAAGGTAATCAATAGCACAACTTGTTGGGCTCTGGAATTGACAAAGGAGATTTTTGATGAGACAGCCTTGTTGCTTAAGCTAAGTAACTATATGTGGGGTTTCTGAAGTTCAAGGTATTTCACCATATGAAGTAGTTGGTAGAGATGGTGTTTTATTAATAATAGTAAATGATAATAAAACCCGATTAGGATTTAGTAGTATTAGGCCTGTAGCCTGAAATCCACTCTTAATTATCCCTTCTGTAAAAACTGCTGGTCAAATTTTAATATATATTGACAAAAAATCCTCTTTATCAATATGATAAATCCCATGTCGGGCAAGCTCCTGTACCTCGGTACCATATATTCACTTTAAAGGGGAAGAACAACTGATGTTGAGTGGTTGAAGAAGATATAAATTATGAGCCGACATACAGAGAGTAACAATATAATGTACTATATATAATATTAATCAAATTCTGATATAATGTGATTACTATGTCCATCCAAACCCAGTAACCGGTATATCCCTACTGTAAATAGTTTTGTAGAAGCTTCGAAATACTTTAATCATTCAAGCCTCAATTTATTGGTAGTCCGGCCATTTCTACTTTGAGGAAAATAGTAGTATTATAATAGTTTGTATAGGATATGGATAAGGTTGCAGATACATGAGGTTGCAAACTGAACTGAAAATTTTATTTGATGGGGTAGCACATATCTAGTTTTTTTACGATAAGGAATTAGATAGTTAAGACAGTACTATAGAGAATAATAAGAGCCCAGGATCGGGGTGGAGCCGCGCATTCGTATTCTTGTAACGCGATAATTCTTATAATGCGAGATTCTTGCAACGCGACTCGACCGTGCCTGGAGTTTTGCGGACCTGCAGAGCAAGCCGCGCAGGCAGTACACATAGCACTACACTATGCCTGTAAAGCGCTGCTCGTGGGGACCGGGTGAATTATCCCCATCACCACCAGAGAGCTCCCCAGATCATCGCCCGTGCTCGCATCCGCCATGTCTCAGGCTGGGCAATGGCACCCTCCGCACGCTGTGCTCGAGCCAAGATCTGGGGCGGGGGTTCGTCCCACGGTTCAGGCAAACCACCAAACCGCGGCGGAATGGCTGTGGATCTCGTCCTTCTCGCCCTGTCCATCCCTCTCACGCCTCCAGCGCTGTTCTTCGAGTCAACCCACAGGTGGCCCACAGGCAACCCACAGGCAACCCACAGGCAACCCACACGCATCCCGGCGAGGTGGAGCATCGAGACCCGGCGGCATCGGAGTTTAGACTCGCCGACTCTGGCGTCCGGATCAGGCGGCACATCCAATGGCCGCATTGCAACTCCCCCAGTCGGGTTGGGACTCCACAGCTTCCAGCCTTGCCATTGTCGTGTTTCACCGCTTTGTCCTGTCCAGAGGTATATCTCCGGTGCATGTCCTCTACTTCGCGGCAGGCTGCTGATTGTTCGGACCTGCTAGGGCGTTGCGCACCAGTTGACCAGACCCCAGAGAGTTAGCGGAGTGTTCGGTCGCCGAGAGCGGCGTTGCGTGGAGTTGCAGCGGGCCCGTGGAAGCTACAACATGTTGGACTAAGGTGCAGCGGGATCGCACATCATGTCGGTACCGGGACATGAGGAGGAGAGTGAACTACGTCGAGCGGCGGCAGCAGCAGCAGCAGCAACAGCGGCTTTAGCAGCATTGGAAGCAGACGAGAAGCCAAATACTACTCGGCTGAGTTTGGTCGAAAGCGACGGTGACTCTGTCTTCGACCATGAGAAGACAGACCGTCCAGTTAAAAAATCGACAACCCACTCGACAGGTCACTCTGGAGATAGTGAGCAGAACGGTCCTGCTCCAGAAAATGACCTCGAGCGGCAGAGGAGATGGTACAGAAGACTGAATCCATTGAAGTGGGGCCCGATACCTCCAGTCCCGGAGGAACGGAGTGTTTCACGCGAGCTTAATGCATCAATTCTCAGCATAATCACTTTCCAATGGATGTCTCCACTGATGAAGGTAAGTTTACGGCACCAATAACTCCAAATTGTTGTCACCAAGCCTTGGCAGCTCATTATGATCTTATAGATTGGCTACCGGCGACCTCTCGAGCTGAATGACATATGGCTTGTGAATCCAAATAGAGCTGTTGAAGGGTTGTCTGTGAAGCTCCAAGCATCCTTCCAGAAACGAGTCACCAGGGGTGACAAATACCCCCTATTGTGGGCCATGCACGAAACTTTCAAGTTCGAGTTCTGGATAGGTGGTATATGTCGTCTTTTCGCGGATATATTTCAAGTTTTCTCGCCTTTTGCGCTTCGTTACTTAATTCAGTTTGCAACAGACGCCTATTATGCCGGCCGAAATCCGCATGGTGGCCCAGCCCCACATGTTGGAAAGGGTTTGGGACTCGCATTTGGAATCACCATGATGCAAGTGCTGCAGAGTCTGGGCACAAGCCAATTCATCTATCGGGGAATGATGGTGGGCGGACAGTGTAGAGCAGCTTTGATTGCAGTAATTTTTGAAAAGTCGATGAGGATCTCGAGTCGCGCAAAGGCAGGCTGGGTTGATACTGCAAAGGAATCTGCGGGAGGGAGCCCAAACGGACAAGATAACAAAGGGGCCCCGGAGAAAAAACCAGAAAAAGCCACTGACGAGGGTGCGGGCTGGGGAAATGGAAGAGTGGTTAATCTCATGGGGACTGATACCTACCGGATCGATCAAGCCTCGGGCTTATTTCACCTCATATGGACGGCGCCTATCTCTATCCTCATAACCCTGGTGCTTCTAGTAGTGAACTTGACGTACAGTGCCCTTGCAGGCTTTGCTCTCCTTGTCGTGGGGGCGCCCATACTAACCAAGGCTGTCCGTTCTCTATTTGTCCGAAGAAGCGCGATTAACAAAATAACGGATCAAAGGGTTAGCTTAACGCAAGAAATCCTCCAGGGTGTTCGGTTTGTGAAGTATTTTGGCTGGGAAAAGAGTTTCCTTAAACGGTTGGGCGACATTCGGAAGAGGGAAATTCGAGCTATCCAGGTACTCCTAGCTATTCGAAATGCTATACTATCCATTTCCATGGTAAGGATAGATGATATCCCAGAGTTGGAATCCGTGAAATGCTAACCGTATGCTATAGTCGCTCCCGATTTTCGCATCTATGCTTTCCTTCATCACGTACTCGCTGTCGAAGCATGAGCTTAGCCCGGCACCCATATTTTCCTCTTTAGCTCTGTTTAATTCCCTAAGGATGCCCCTCAACCTCTTGCCGATGGTTATTGGTCAAGTCATTGATGCGTGGTCCTCAGTCAAGCGCATCCAGGAGTATCTCTCAGCCGAGGATATCCAGGATGAGATTGTTTGGGACTATGAGGGTAAGGATGCTGTTGAAGTGAGGGGCGCTTCCTTCACCTGGGAAAGGACAGCTGCCCCTGAGGCAACAGAGGAAAAGGGACCCAGAAAACAGCAAAAGACTGGAAAAAAAGGAAAAGGGTTAACTGCAGAGACCACCAAGGCTGCAGATACTGGTAGGCCAGCAAGTGCAGGGAGCAGCGGTGCGCGTAGCTCGACCACACCTACCAAGCAAGAGCCGTTCAAGCTCAGCGACTTGAGTTTCTCCATCAGTCGGAAGGAGCTAATAGCGATAATCGGCAGGGTCGGCTCTGGTAAGAGCTCTGTCTTAGCTGCTCTTGCAGGCGACATGCGGGTGACTAAAGGAGAGGTGAGGATGGGAGGCTCCCGGGCCTTCTGTCCTCAGTACGCTTGGATTCAGAATGCAACCGTTAAGGAAAACATACTTTTTGGGAAAGAACTCGATGCAGGGTGGTACTCAAAGGTTGTCGAGGCTTGCGCTCTGCAACCTGACCTTGAGATGCTACCTCACGGAGACCTGACTGAGATTGGCGAGCGCGGGATTACAGTCTCAGGCGGCCAAAAGCAGAGGCTGAACATTGCAAGAGCAATCTATTTTGGGGCTGATATCGTTCTTCTGGACGACCCGCTTTCTGCAGTTGACGCACACGTTGGGCGTCACATCTTTGATAATGCGATTTGCGGGCTTCTGAAGGACAAGTGCCGAATCTTAGCTACTCACCAACTCCACGTCCTCAGCCGATGCGACAGGATCATCTGGCTAGAAGATGGTGGCATTGAGGCAATAGACACCTTCGAGAACCTGATTACGCGTAACGAAGCCTTTCAAAACATGATGGCGATGATATCGCAAGAGAAGAAAGAGGAGAGGAACGAAGATGAGATAGAGGACGACCCAAAGGCCCCCAAGAAATCGAAAAGAAAGCGTGGTGCAACGCTGATGCAGGCTGAGGAACGGGCCGTCAAGAGCGTCCCATGGAGCGTTTATAGAGCATATATTTCTGCATCCGGAAGCATACTGAATGCTCCTCTAGTAATCTGGCTTTTGATTCTTTCTATGGCTGCCAACATTGCAACGAGTCTGTGGTTATCATGGTGGACCTCGAAGAAATGGCGCTTGTCCATGGGTCAATATGTATGGCCCCGTAACAACCCAGCTATATCGTACTGACCTCGGGTTAGATTAGCATATATGCAGCATTAGGCTTGGTCCAGGCGCTTCTCATGTTTGTGTACTCCATCACACTCACTATAACCGGCACCACCGCAAGCAAGGAAATGCTTAACCGTGCGATGAAGCGAACTCTACGGGCTCCTATGTCATTCTTCGACACAACACCACTAGGCCGTATCACAAATCGATTCTCGAAGGACACTGACATTATGGACAACAATTTAACGGATGCGATGCGGATGTATCTACTCACCTTAGCTAGTACGTGCTGTACCCCTTCCTTCAATAGTATACAGTATACAGCTAACTGTTTCAAAGTGATCACAGCGGTCTTTATTTTAATTATCGTGTACTTCCACTACGTAAGTATGCTGCTCACACTAGGGATCGATAGCTAATCGGATACATAGTTCGCCATTGCATTAGGCCCACTTTTCTTGATGTTCCTTTTCTCCGCCAACTACTATCGATCATCGGCACGTGAAGTTAAACGACATGAAGCGGTACTCCGCTCCATCGTATTTGCCCGATTTGGAGAGGCATTGTCTGGCACAGCTTGTATCCGTGCCTTTGGTCTGCAAAATCGCTTTGTCCGCGACCTTCGAGACGCAATTGACGCAATGGATGCAGCGTATTTCCTAACTTTCGCTAACCAAAGGTGGCTCAGTGTCAGACTTGATGCTGTCGGCAATTTGCTCGTCATGACTACAGGCATCCTCGTAGTAACATCACGGTTCAACGTTTCGCCTAGCATCGGCGGTCTGGTGCTATCATACATCTTGTCCATCGTGCAGATAATTCAATTTTCTGTCAGACAGCTCGCTGAGGTAGAGAATGCTATGAACTCTACAGAGCGTCTCCACTATTATGGCACCCAATTGGAGGAGGAGGCCCCATTGCATCTTGGGGGAGTTCGCCCATCTTGGCCGGAAAACGGGGAAATTGTGTTTAGTAGTGTACAGATGAGGTATAGGGAAGGCTTACCTCTCGTCCTACAAGGAATAGATCTGCATGTGAAGGGGGGCGAGCGTATCGGGATCGTTGGCCGGACAGGTGCAGGGAAATCCAGCATCATGTCTGCACTGTTCCGGCTCGTCGAACTCTCTAGCGGTTCTATTACTATCGATGGCGTAAACATAGGTGGCATTGGTCTTCACGACCTCCGCTCTCGCCTTGCAATTATACCACAGGACCCCACTCTATTTCGAGGAACCATCCGGTCAAATCTTGACCCCTTCGGCGAACACTCCGACTTAGAACTATGGTCGGCCTTGCGACAAAGTTATCTCGTTACTGAAGAGGCTGGTCTAGAAGACAAGTCACCAGGACGCATACACCTCGATGGGCCTGTGGAGGAGGAAGGATTGAATTTCAGTCTTGGCCAGCGCCAGCTGATGGCAATGGCGCGCGCGCTAGTGCGCGGGAGCCAGATAATCGTTTGTGACGAAGCAACCAGCTCGGTAGATATGGAAACCGACCAGAAGATTCAGCGCACAATTGCCACGGGCTTCAAAGGCAAAACTCTCCTGTGCATCGCGCATCGCCTGCGCACCATCATCAACTACGACCGCATTTGTGTTATGGACGCAGGGCGGATTGTGGAGCTCGACAGCCCATTGAACCTCTTTGACCGGCCCAGCGGGATCTTCCGGGGAATGTGTGAACAGAGCGGGATCACACAGGAGAATTTCTTCAACGACGAAAACGAAAACAGTAGAGTCTCTTTGGGGTAGAAAGGGCTATGGCAGGATTCCTCCTCGCATGGTCATGTTGATCCACTCGACAGTTCTGGTTATCGGAGTTTTGGGGATGACTGTTTTTCTGCATTCTGTAGCGGGAAAAAACTTACTAAGCATACACGGGTATTTCATAGAACTCTGAGGAGCCAAGTAGCGAATCACTCCAATTCTAAAAACGCTACTCCAATCTAGAGTAACCCCATACTTTAGCGGGAGATGGCGATGATGATGATGATGATGATGATGATGCTGCTGCTTGCGGGTGAACTCTGCGTGCAGGCGAACACTGCGAGATGCTTGCAGCGGAATTGTGGGTCGCACATCCGCAGCGTGCAAGAGCCAAGTTGCCATTGGTGCGATAGCTAGCGTGCGATAGTGATTCAGGCTGAGAGTCTGGCCCCCTCATCAGGGACGGAATGCGCTGCTCGGTGTGAACAGAGCACAGAGTATGACGGAGAGGGACACAGGCGAAATTGGGATTTGGGGCAAAAACTGCCCTTTTTGGCAGTTCCTTGATTTCCTTTACGGTCTGGGCGATCTGATTCGGATAATTCCCGGCTGACAGGTCGTTGGAGCCAGGGAATGGAAAGACCGAAGCCGGACAGAGCAGCTTTCCACAAGGCATCGGCCGATGTGCAACGAAGATGCCTTTTGCGGGGCCCCGGCACACCGATGCGAAACCTTCGTGTTAGGACTCTCCTTTTCGCGGCGCTTGTCTCTGCAACCAGCAAGTCGCTGGAGCCTGGCGAGCAGCAGCAGCGACGGCCCCAAGAAGCAATGGGCAACTGGGCACTGGGCACTGGACACTGGGCACTGGGCGTTGGATGCTGGGGCCATTACGAAATATTGCCTGCAGCGACTCAAGCAAGGCAGGTTGGGCCCAGCAAGCCGCGGGCCCAGTCCACGCCGGGTTCTGGAATGCCTCTTCACAGAGCCGGGCCCCCGGACCAGCGCAGCGTTCGACCTGCATTTGCGTGCGTCAGTAGGGAATAGAGTGCGTTATGTACAGAGAACAGAGTGCTCTACTTAGTAGCAGTAGTAGTATATTGCAAAGTGCCACAGTCTGTGGTGACAGCTCACGTGTCTGCCCACGCCGACAGGACTGCTGCTGCATCTCGTCGTCTTCACTCGCCACCCGACAGCAAACCTTCGAGCTGCGTTGCCGCCAACCACCCGCGCGTGCTTCTCGCCCTCACACTCTCTCTCTCTCTCTCTCTCTCTCCCAACCCCATCGTCCGCTCGGCCCTCCGCGCCATTCTTAAACTGCATCCGCCGTTGGTTTGGAGCTAGTCCACCCATCCGTGCTGATACGGACGTCCTATGGACTGAATTGTGCAATCCAGCTCAAAAGAAGCTCTTCCCGCGTCGTTGCTGGTGAAAGACCCTGGTAGCAGATCTGGCAAACCGACCGACGACAACGCCTCTGCCCGCCAGATCGGCCAATTTCCCTCTTGATCTATTCCGCCAGCAGCAAGGGTTTCGAAAACACCAATTTCCCCGGCTCCTCGGCCAGCTCTCTTTGTCGGTTGCAAACGTCGAGGCTTAAAAACCCCCAGTCGTGACAAGCAAAGCCAACACCGTTGAGGCTTGAGCGCCGCAACAGAGCTTCACTCGGCGGACTCCTTCAACGGGGAACACGCGCCAGCAATCCCTATTTCTGTTGACACCGCAATTGCCTGCAGAATTCCTCGCTTTTCGGGGGCAATTCACAGCGAAATTTCTGATCAAAACACGTCACGATGGCCTCACCAAATAGGCCAGTCGTAGAGGTTGCGACTACACCAATTCGAAAACCTGAAAACGCGGCCCAGCCACAGGCACTGCGAAGGTCCACTGAGGGCATGCTCCCAACGATTGAAGACGTCGACTCCACTAAGACTCTCACTCCCACCACGTCGAATTTAGAAAAGAGCGACTCGAACGACCCTTGCGCATCCTCCCCTTTCTACTGCCATCGCACAACCCGCTATTCCTTTGAGGTTCAGAAGAGCGAGGCCAAACCGACTGTCAGTACCGAAGAGATCGATCTAGAATGCGGGATTGGGAGACCTTCAGGCGACGGTCACTGCGGCCCCAGGAAAGACTGTCCCGTCTGGCCGGGAAAGCACACTCTGTTGGCGAGGAGAAAACAATGCAAGAAGAGAAGCGGGTGCAATCCGATGAGAGGTTTGACCAAGCGGCAAAAGCTCTGCATGAAGATCCTGATTGCCCTGCTTGTTGTTGCCGCTGCTGTCGGTATCGGTGTTGGGATATCAAGAGCTGTCGGTGGCGGCGTATGGAAGAACAACAATGAGCAAAGACCGATTGGAGATGGCTCCAGACGTAACAACAGCGTGCCGTGATACAGAGACATCATTAGGTGAGAAACCACCCCACGAGGGATAATCGCCCCGATTCATGCTAAGAAGCCATCTCCACGTAGCTACATCCCTTACCTCCTATCAGTCCTCCTTCCAGAGTGTCGCTCCCTATGGACTTTGGATTCTATCTTCTTATCACCGCCAGTTATTCTCTCAACCTACAAGGCCACAACATCGATTTATCACTTGGATCTGCTCGCAAAACATCATTCTTTAATTAGGGAAACACGATGTCCCGTTAGCCCCATACCTCACCGTCAACAATACACACTCCCTTCGCAGAGCAGCCACAGCACGTCAAGCTCCGGTCTTTCACGAATACTTTGCATTTCAGCCTTTTTCCCTACCAGGTTTCCGCAGCATCGAGGCGAGGCTCTTTTATTTCATGATCGTACAAGTCATCCTCAGGTTAATGGGTTTGCGTCTTTCTTTCCATTTCGAAGAGTAGGGCTCATATAAAGAACTGGGCGTTCTCAAGGTCATTTCACCGGCGTTTTATTTTCCTAGGTCGACAGAGATATACATTACCTCGGCGCCGCCTTTTCGTGGAAGTTCCCCATGATTCCCCCCATGGCTTTGTTCGCATTGGCAGGCAGTTCATATACATATGGCATTCTAGCTTTCTAGATACCAACGATAGAGGAATTAAAAAATTCTTAATTCCTAAAGATTACTCCCTCGTAGGTTATGCCTACGGCACCCTTTGAAAGAGTAGACCAAAGGGTTTCTTTTTTTTTTTTTAGAAAAATTAAAAAGATCAGCAGAAACCAAGATTGCTGCCTTTTCGTCAGATGTATTCGGGATATGTAGACAAGTCGTTTGTCTTACGAAAGCCGTGCAGATGAGGGGGAAAAAAATATGTTTTTCCTTTAGCCCGTACGTCCCCTCGCCCCTTGCATTGTGTTTTGGGGGGGGCTTTCTAACACTGTGATTTATCCGGACCTCGTAAGCAACGTAGAGAAGTTTTTTTGCCTAGCTGCCCCTCCCCACCCCCCTCAAAAAAAAAAAAATGAAAAAAAATACAAACGTTCTCCCGTCACGGCCCCCCTCCTCCTCCTCCCCCCGAGGAGAAAACGTTGACGAATATCTATTATCTACGGCTAACTAAGTCTTCCCCCAAAAAAGAAATACCCAAATCCGATCTAATCCCCGTCTAATCTAATCTAATCTAATCTCCCCGCTTGTTTATTATTATTATTACTATTGCCGGGTAACCCCCCCCCCCTGCCCAAAAAAATTTTTTTTTTTCTATATAAACCCCGCCTCACGCCAACTCTTCCCTTTTCTTCCTTTCCCTCCCCTCATCAAAAAGCCAACAGAACCAAGCCACGACCTGCGCTCTCTCTCTCTCTTATTTGGGGAAAAGACAAAAAAAAAACGCCTCCACAGCGTGCGGTTGCCAGAGTCCTTTTCTAGGGATTCGCGGTTCTGGAGATTGAAAATATATATATATAAGACCCGGATAGGAAATTTTTCTCCCGTGTTTGCGCGATCATTCCTTGGGGGTCCCATTTGGTTGGGGCGATGGGAGGGGAATGTCGTGATGGGTGTACAAGAAACCTTTTTTTTTTTTTTTTTGGTTTGGTTTGGTTTTGTATGTATTGTGTTTTGTGGGCGGCGGTTTTGTTGTTTGTTGGCCCGCTTGGTTGGGGAAAAAATATCGAAAGCAGAGCTGTCGCTGGGTGAGTTACATTCGTCTTGTTTGGGGTGGCTTGCGGATTACAGGTATATATATATATACAAGGGGTTTACTAGACTTCTACATGAGATTAAATATAAGATACGGATGTCCGTTAAACTCTCGGCCGTGGAAATTCTTGCCTGCAAATGATAAAGGAAATCCCTTGCCTTTCCTGTTCTAGAAATACACGCGGTTGGGAGGGTCTGGGAAAACGTGGGTGACGGGGAATTATACTACAAGTGTTCGTCTTACTCCCCAAAATCCATCAGAACTCCTTCAAACACCATACAATCACATCCCCCTTCCTCCTCCAGTCATCGTGCCAATGGGTGTTGAACCCGCGCCAACACTCCACGTACCGACTCCCTTCCAACACACCCACCATCACCGACTGCAGCTGCTCGAAAAATACAATATAGTCTGGCCACTGCCTCTTCTTAACCAGCCTCTGGGTCTTTTCGCCTGGCAAGGGCGGTGATGCGAAGCGCGTGCGCAAAAACAGGCTGGGGTCAGCGTAGAAGATGTCTGCTTCGTCGAGATAGGTTTCTCGGGCTTCCGAAGAGAGGTTGACTGGGGGTTCGCAGGTGAGGGCCCAGGCGTGTATGGTGGGGTGGACAAGGTGTGAGCGCCACGGAGTCGAGTGACAGGGCATGAGGAAGCCAATGGTGGTATTCGCATTTCTAGATTCGTGCTCCTTGCGGAGGTATGTGAGGACTGAGGTGACACCGGATTGGTGAATGAAGCTTGTGTATAAGGCTATTAGAATGTTGATGGCCATGAGAATGGAGAGAATGAATTTCCAAAGCTTCCGGGCGCTCGGGGTTGCGCGATTGTGTAAGGATGGAGGGTGAGTGCGCTGGGAGGGGTATATCGTGGTGACTAGGGCTTCGGCGGCAATAATATGCAACGCAGGCAGGATAGGATAGACAAAGCGGACCTCCTTATGTGAAATCAGGGAAAGGGTTAGAGTAACGAAAAGGACAGTGGTGGCCAATTGGAGGCTTATAAAATAGCCACCAGATAGAGTTCGCCAGACTCCAAGGAGTCCAAATGGTAGAGCAGTTGTTAGGAGTAGGGGAAACCCTTGCGAGACATAGTAGTGCCAGTCATTTCTACCATAGAAGATAGAGAGCGATTGAACGATGTTGAAGTAGAGGAAGCGAAAAGGAGGGAATGTCCAAGTTTGATAGTACAGTCTATCTGTAAGACATGATAGGGTGAGTATAAGGCTCCTTGACGCTGTTAGTTATTGGGTAATGCGAGATTTCATGGGTCACAAGTTGCAAGTCTTACTCACCCACAAATAACGACTTCGCGGCATAGTACGGATCTCTCCCTACCACTCGCATGGAATAAGAGCGGGAGAGAAACACACATCCAAATCAGAGAATTCGTTGGGCGAAGGACGCATGCTAGGGCTGCGAGGAGCAAAGCCCGTCTCAATCTACACAACGATTCTAATTGTTAGCAATAACCACTCTCACCTACGAGGAAACCCGTGGCAAAGGGACACGTTATTCACCTTGCCAACTCGTCTACGGGCCAGGCTATATGAGTTGTCCTAGGAACTCGCAGCCCAGAGTCATCCCTCTTATCGTGCTTCGAAGCAGCTAAGGACCAATGCCATGGCCATAGGTTCAGCGCAGCAACCGTCAGTGTCGTCTCAAGGCAATTCGACAGTGTTCGTGTCGCGCAGAACCACTGCCATGGGCTGCAAACTGTCAATGCAAGCTACGATCCCCTCACAGCACGCATGGTTGGATATCAGCCTTTTTCCCTTTCTCTATACACGAAACGAAACAAGATGCTCTTCATTATGCCTGAAAAAGTGGTGTTTCTCTCACTACATACAGTGGCCCACGCCGTCCGGCTTCCTTGCCCATATACCCGCTCCCCCAGCTTCCAGGTGTAGTAGTCGCCCAAGGCTGCGATAACTGCCTGCGCCACTTTTGGAGCTGCTAGCAGTAGTTCCGCTCGCGCCCACGTAGAGAGGCCAAGCAGGCTAGCTAGATTTGAAGATATACAATAGACAGCCGCAAAGGCTGCTGGGTGGATAGACGAACGCAATTGGTGTTTCCATTCCTAAATTTACGGGCCAGAGAGTAACAGTCAGTTCCCATCCAGAAACGCCGAGAAATGACCTTCATGGGAGTGCGTACCCAGGTAATCCATGCTCCACTCTCTTCCCCGAAAGCCATCTGCCATGCAGGCTCGAGCGACTGGAAGTATTCATCAGGCTGGAAAAACGTCTGCATAGATAACGCGTTCACGATGCGAAGCGCAACGACGAACAACAGGACATTCTGTGATGAGAGGGTTCCAATGGCATGATCGATCTGCTGCCGCCCCTTGGGCGCAACTCCATTTGCACTTTGCAGCGACGGAGACATGATCGCGGGCGGCCAACGCTGATCAAGTTTGAAGTAGCAGAGGCCCAAGTACAGGGGCACAGAGTACGTACAATATCGTACAAGCACTACACCCCGTGCAGATGGGATATTGGGCCGTGGGCTTCTGCAGTGTTGCAGAGCCTCAGGAGCACCCCACGAACGCAGCGACCGGGATGCTGATAACCAGCAGCAACCCCCAGCTTATCCATTGGCCTGACATTGCAGCAAGTGACCGCCAACCTCACGGTCCAGATATCAAGACTCTGCCATCACCGTCTGCACCAATCCCGCTCTGGTGACGTGAGGGTGGATCGGCCAGCCAACCCGCTCGGCGATGGTGCTGGGGCTGTCTCCTAAGCGCAGGTTCAGTCGATGGCTAGCTGTCTATTGGTCATCGAATTCCCTATAAGCAGTTCTGCCCGAGATGTGCAGAATGATGCGGTCAGGTGCAATGGGCCGGATGCAACTGCACTTAGAGGTTTAGGCTTGTGAATAGCTATCGTGCTTATTTAGTCCCACGCCCCAGGCGGTCTGTTCTTGTCCGACCATCGACAAGTTGTATCCAACTGACAAACAAGGTGCAAATCCAACTGTTTTCTCTGCTCTCTAACTCTATTGTGCTCGCAGCTTCTCCCAACCGCTGCCATGGCTCCCACTGCAAATGGCACAACTACAAACGGCTCCGCCACTAGTCCCTACCATGTCTCTACGACGGAAGAGGCCCTGGCCGATGAGCACACATACGCTGCCCATAACTACCATCCCATCCCTATAGTCTTTGCCCGAGCAAAAGGCGTGACCGTATGGGATCCTGAAGACAGGCCATATATGGACTTTCTCTCTTCCTACTCAGCCCTTAACCAAGGCCATTGCCACCCAGAGCTCGTGAAAGCGCTCGTTACGCAGGCTAGCAGATTGACGCTGAGCAGTCGTGCCTTCCATAACGATGTGTTCCCACGGTTCGCCGAGTTTGTCACGAAAACATTTGGGTACGACATGGTGTTGCCTATGAACACGGGAGCAGAGGCTGTCGAAACGGCCATCAAAATTGCGAGGAAGTGGGGCTATAAGGTCAAGGGTATCCCACAGGATCGGGCAGTGGTGCTCTCTGTTTCAGATAGCTTTCACGGGAGGACGGTACGCAATCAAGTATCCAGACTGTCCTCTACAAAGCAATTGTGCTGATTATTTCAACAGTTTGCAGCGATATCCATGTCTACAGACCCCGAATCCCGTGATAATTACGGCCCCTACTTGCCCCTAGTTGGGCCTTACTGTCCGGAGATTGACCTCACAATACGCTACAACAGCATCCCCGACCTACGTAAGGCCCTCGAGGCCCACGGGACTGAAACAGCCGCGTTCCTAGTTGAACCCATCCAAGGCGAAGCCGGTATCGTTGTTCCAGATGACGACTACCTCGCGCAAGCAAAGGCGCTATGCGAGGAGCACAACGTGCTGCTAATCGCTGACGAGGTCCAGACCGGCGTCGCACGCTGTGGCAAGATGGTCTGCTCCGAGTGGAGTGGTATCAAGCCTGATCTCCTTCTTCTAGGAAAGGCAATCAGCGGGGGCATGTATCCCGTGTCGTGCGTGTTGGGCTCTAAGGATGTCATGCTGACTGTTGAGCCCGGCACACACGGCTCAACATATGGTGGTAATCCCCTAGGTTGCGCCGTCGCCATCCGCGCGCTTGAGATCGTGAAAGAGGAGAATATGATCGAGAATGCGGAGAGGCTTGGGCACGTATTCCGTGATGGCCTGCGGGACTTGAATAGCCCATTAATTGCAAACATCCGTGGAAAGGGCTTGCTCAATGCTATTGTTATTGACGAGACCAAAACTGGGGGACGCACCGCGTGGGACCTGTGCATACTTTTCAAGGAGAAGGGTCTTTTGGTACGTTAGCTACTAGCGAGATTTTTAAAAGCGGCTGTATGCTAACCATTGTGGCAGGCGAAACCGACCCACCAAAACATCGTCCGCCTGGCCCCCCCATTGATTATCACGGAGGAAGAAATACAAAAGGCATTGACTATTATCAAAGAGGCCCTAGAGGAGCTTCCGGGGTTCAAGGGCGAGAAGGAAGATGAAGCTATTCCCCCATCTGGAAAGGGGATTCGGGTTGTTGTGGGGAGCTGAACGATCAGGCAGGTTGCTAGGTGCTAGGTATACCGGAGCCATTCTCTCAAAGTTTTCCTGCATTCTTTTGGGTATCGGGCACTAGTTCTTTGTAGTTATCTCATGGGTTGAATCTCGTAATCTTATCTATCAAGCTACTCTCGTGGGCACACGTCGTGATTCTACTGTGTTCCGTAGCGATTGAAAAGCTTTGCCTACCAACAAATTAGGGGGTATAGAGTATAGGTTGAGGAATAGCCAAAATGCGCTGTTCCCCCTCCCACTAGTAAAGTAACATATCTTGAACTAGCAATGGGCTATAAACGCCATAGCAGATCTGTGTGGAATAAAGAAGTTGTTTTCTTTTCTTTCTTATTTTCTCTCTCTTTTTTTTTCTTCTTCTTAACCTTAATCAGGACGGGGAAAAAATAGTTGCTCTCCTGTATGTCACAACGTCCCCGGAAAATAGTGCCATGTAGCATTATAACCCATTAGCTCATTTCCCCCTCATCTCATCCCTCCAGCACGGAAATCCCCCCCTCACGTCCTCGACTAATTCGCCTAAGCCGCTCTCTTGCCCTTGGGGTTCTTCTTCGGGACGTCGCTGCGCGCAAGACCTGGATTGTGCGAGGAGGCCCGGGTTAGTCGTTGGTCTTGGCCGCATAGGAGAAGTTTGCTATGCGGGGAGGGGAGGGGGGGAAGGAATACCGGGAGGTAAGCTCTGCTTCAGCTTCTCGGCCTTATCCGAGTCCTTGTCTTTCAGGACCAGCGTATAAAGCATCTTGCTACATCGGACCTTGAATTTCGTGACGTTTGTTTTGCGGTTTTTCTATAAATCCACACCAAAAGCAGACTGGTTATTTTTTTTTTTTAATTTTTTTTTAATTTTTTATATTCTTGGCCGGGTTTTTGCGCAACTCGGGTTTCGCGGGTTTGGGCATTTCGCACCTTTATTCTTGCGGCTGTTGGGAGACAAATCAGTTAGTGGTGAAGATCTGAGGACGGGGGGGAGCGGGTAAATACAGCACGGGAAGGGACGTACACTTGGCATCCTTGCGGCGGCAGAGCTCGATGAAGTGCTTGATATCTGAGGTTTCGGAAGGCATGGTGGGTGAGTGGGTGATTGATGGCGGTGCGAATTGAAATGGTTTGAAATTCTCGTCGTTGGGTGGAATTGTAGGATTCGGGTATGGTTTGTGGGTCACGTGATTGGCTGTATGGATCTGGGGCGATTTTCCCGATCCGGTTTAAGGCCTCCTGCTGCTTTTTCGCGAACTCCAACCTTATTGATATAAATCTATCACTCTTTCCTACCTCGATTTTCTAATGTTTGCTCTACTACGACTATGATCTTGCCCTTGCTTGATCCTGGCCCTTCTAATAGCGTATTTCATACCATAACGAGCTTACTTTGCTACTGAATCATTACTGTACATGGGCGATTCTTCGAGAAATAAAAGTTTATCGATGTAGCTGTGTGGACGAATGACGCAGCGGCAACGTCGTCCCCCTTGCCCTCGGTAACAAGTAACAATGCGATACCCTAAGATTTTTTTTTTTCTGCTCGTTCGTCCGCACGGGGATGTGCTTGCGGATGTGGAGAGAATCTATACCGTCGGGCTAAAATCCACCATAATTAATTTGATTAGGGCAAAAAGACGGGTCATGTGCTACCCCATCCGAAAAAAAAAAAAGAAAAAAAAAGAAAAGTAGAGTAGATGATATCGAGGCCTCCCCTAGAGGATTACATAGAGAGAACACCTAATAACCCCTCTGATCTCGGGAGCCCCCTGTTATCTCGCAAGCCCCTGCGGTCACGACGCGGGTTATATATATATCAAAGAACTCTCGCCAGTCCCCGGAGATCTCTAAAACACCACGCCGGTTGGACAGGTTTTCAAAGACAAAAGTCATGCCTACTACTACTACGCCGTTGGACAGAGCGATGCGTTCAAAGGTGGGTAACCTAACACTTGTGTTTTTGCTTAATCACCATTTCATCCGCTATCCCGGAGTACATGAAATGGGCCCCAGATACGGAGTGCTGATTGATCACTATAAAGACCGCGTTCTTCGGTAGCTACCCACACCCGCACACACACACACACACCTGTGAAGCATTACTAACACAAACCCCCCCCCCATCCTTTTCTGACATGCAGCATTTTCTGGCATTGTCACGGCTGTAGCAGCCTGGTCGATATGGGGCGGGGGGCTATTTCCAGCGGAGCCGGATCCCACTGGTGATCCGCGGGGTTGGTCTGTTCCAGAGCTGAGACGATGGCTGCACGTGGTCTGGATGTCCTTTCCTCGCTCTCTAAGTTCCTAGTTTGTGCGTCAATGAATACATAAGATATATAAGGGCTGACGGTCGTGTTGTTGCGTTAAGAGAGGTCTCTTGCCAGACGGAAATGCTAGTGGGGATGAGTTGCTTGAGAGGGTAATGGTAAATATGAAATCCCCTCGTTCCTGAGTAGTTGGATGTGGCGTTGGTTGGGGGAACGTGTTTTCGTTCCAGATTCGCAGCCTCAATAAAGAGGACAACGATCAGCCGTCAATAATTCGATTCGAGGAGGGTTCTTTTGATGAAATTCATTGCAGGGATATGTTAGTCTAGCCGTACTATCTACGAAACTGCTCAAACCACCGTCTTGTATCGCGTCTTCTACTCCATACGAGTAGAAACTATCCTATTTATCCCAATTCCTATCCCAATCTAGCAATCATGCCAGCAAAAACGCGGCGCAACATTCAAACACCCGGGCCCGCCTTGGCTATTTGCATGCACCCCATGCACCCCATGCACCCCATGCTCCCCATGCTCCACTGTCCACCACTATTCTGGTTTCAAAGTGTGCTCTCTGCGTGATATTCTACAAGTTCATAGTGACAGTCATGCTATTGCTATGTATTAGGAGTATGGGAGGTAGGCCTTGGCAAAGTACCTCTAAGTCGCTCAGATACGCGATACTCTCTTCCTCGCTGTGGCAGGTGCCTTCGATAGGGCTAGGTAGTGTTGTGAACACTACTGCAGTGTCGGAAGAGTGAGCTTGGATCAATTCGTTAAGAATCAGGTGCTGAGCGCGGCAGGGGAGGTCGTTGAAACTTAGAGGGATGGCTTGCTGAGCAGGGAAGCCAGTTGCCATTTGAGGACGCTGCGAGTCCGTATCGCTCTCTCGTTGGCGATCGCCATCAGCATCTTCGCCCGCCCCCTGTGGAGTGATGGAGAGTATTCGGGGGTGCCGTTCCTTGGGAGGGGATGGCGTATCGCTGAACATGATGGAGGGCCCGGGCCCATCTTCGCTCGCAACGGTTGTCTTAGGGACAGGCCTTGAGGTAAATTTTGGCATGGAACTATGCCGCGAGAGACTTGGTTTGTTTGGAGGTGTCGCCGGTGTCGAGTGCGCTTTTTGCAACGTCTGAGATCTCAATGAACTTGGGGTTCCTGGTCGAGGCTCAGTCTTTAGTGGCTGGTTGGTAATGGCTCGGTCTGGTGCTGGTGATATTATATCCCGAGGAGAGGGTGGCGGCATTGATGCGGACGAAGAAGGTCTGTGGTGTGCTACATGTCTTGGGTTTAGCTTCTTTGGAGTATTCGTGCTTCCTAGGCTGCTCCCAAGACTTAGCCGTCGCATCTTCTGCGGGTTTGGCTTTATGTCAGGAACGTGGTCGTCCTCTTCGAGTTCGAGGTCGTCGAGATCGTTCTCGCTTGCTGCACTTAGTCTTTCATCCTCACTTTGGCTTCCTTCGTCGTCGCTAGTAAATACTTCTGAATCACTCTCTGATTCTTCGCTGGCGCTTCCGTGGCTGGCGTGTTCCTTCACGAGGTGCGGGAGCAACCTATGCGTTCTCATTCCCATACTTACGCCCAGCCTACTCAGCCCACTCATGGTTTGCCTTCTCCTTGGCTTTCTCAAAAGCTTCCTTAGGCCAGCGAATTTACTAAATCGCCCGTCTCTGGAAAGTGATGGGTCAGGCCAAGCTAACCCATCAGCATGTCCAGCTATTGTAGCTAATTCCTCAGAAGCTGTTACTGGCCCACGATTGCCCCGGAGTTTCTGGATCTCTTGCCACCATTCTTCATTCTTGAGTACATTGTCGATATCTGCCTCCCCTTCGCTGTAGTTCTCAGGATCGGCTCCATTGACGATGACCTCATAGGTCTTGAAATCTCCCGAGGCCAGCCAAAAGACCAAGATTTCTGCCTCGATCCTCAGATTGTCAAGTAAGGTCTTCACCCTACCTCGCTCTTCCTCGACATCAGCCTCATATTCCACGAAGACCGCGACACGAACTTTGTAATCTTTCTTCCAGGATGGAACGGTGCTCAGGATGCACCCTAACTGGAGTATGAGAGTATAGGTATCGAAGTTAGTCGTCAGGACGTTTGCATTGTGGTCACCATCAGTAATAATCTCCGCTGACATTTGAATCGGCCAGAGGTCGATATATTTCTTCGTCTTGTCGCCTTCGCGCTCGTTCGGGAGTTCGAGATCCTGGAATCCCTTGGCTACAGCAACATTGATCTGCAGCCTGAGTAACAAGTCTTCTAGGATAGTGACGTAGCTCTTTGCGCTCGTAGCACTCTCTGTTCGACACGTATCGGTTGGAAGTGCACCTTTCAGCTTATCATCTTTACAGCCCTTTCTTGAAGATTTCGCAATATAGCCCGCGCCACCATCAGTAGAGCCCACGGTGGATCTGCGTTGTAGCGGGGGTACTTCGATTAGTGGCTGATTTTGGCGAAACTCCTCCAAGTTGAAGAACCCAACAATTGCAATATTCGGTCGCATTCCTCCCAGCCCTGCACTTAGGACAAGGTTCCTTGCACCCCACTCCACGGTTGGAGATATCGCGATATTCACAAACGCTTTAACTCTTGAGAAGTCAATATATTTCGTCCACGCTGTCTGTTGCCGTCTTGCCTCGGGAAGGGCGTCACCAAAATCTTGAGCCACAATGACGTGCCCTAAGATGTAAAGCGCGCCCTTTTTTAAGGAATTGCAGAACTGAATGAGTTTATACTGATGGCGTGGGTCGTTAATGAAGAGGAGGATTTGGGGCCGCCAAAACTTAACGTGCTCCTGTTTGAGCCGGAGAAGATACTTGCGAACTTGGTGGTATATAAGACTCTGGCTCACATCCCCCCAGGACTTTGGCGGGGTGGTGTAATGGATAATAAGAAATAAAAATATGAGTATTCCGACGCAGCCGCTAGCGGACAGACCGTCAACGAAGAACATGGTAGCTCCGCTTACAACAGTACCTGCAAATGCGGTCCACAGGTTAAAGTAGTGGAAAGATGGCCGGAAATTTGGGGCTGAGCTTATTTTAAGGAGGAAGCACGCAAGATTCGTAACAAGAAAGGTCATTAGGTATGTCATCGTGACAAAGGAGGCAATCTGATTAATATCGCAGAGCATTGTGAGCTGTGCGACGAGGTATGTAAAGAGGATTGCATAGGTGGGCTCATCAGCGCTAGCAGTGCCCTGACCAAATATCGAAAAGCCTGGAAGTAGATTGTCTCGGGCCAAGGCCTGGAGCAACTTAGCGGAGCCAATTACACCCATCAAAGAGGAGAAGAAAGTGGTGGCGAACTCGCCGAGAAGGACAAGCCCTGTGGAGATGTTTGTCTACAGCCAGTTCACCACAAAGTCAGCAGCGATCCGATGGAATAGAGAATCCAGAGAGCTATACATCTTGTATCACGTTGACATCCCTATAAAACGACGGCCTGGTGACAGTTGCAGCCATCGCCAATATGACAATGGAATAGGCGAAAAAGGTTAGGGCCAGTCCGCTAAGGGTCCCTTTGGGGATGGCTTTGCTTGGGTGCTTAAGATCGCCAGACATGCTTGCTCCTCTGCAAGAGCGTATAGGCATTAGTTGGTAGAAGGTGTAATTGGAATGCGGCTATATCTTAGGCTACTTACGCAAATATTCCACCCGTAGCGGGGAACAGAATACCGAAAAGGTCCTGATAATTCTCCTTCCCTTTGAGTTGACTCCCAGCTGCACCACTGGTGAACCTAGGCCAGAAGTTTCCCTTGAAGGTAGCCATGCTAATCCCCGTATATTCGATGCCTAACTTCCGGTTCTCAAAGGGCCTCATTACGAATGCCGAGAATGGAATGCTGAAAGTCGCTACAAGTAAGATAGCGAGCAGCCCATTGCTTGCTCTTGCGAAGATCCCACTCCCTGCAAGGCAGATCCCCGTGCATATGACCAACACTGCAGTTGCGAACAGGTACTGCCACCAAAAGCCCTCAGGCATGAAATTCGACCAACTGCCAGACTCTATCCCAAAGTTTTGTGTGATGCAATCGATCAAGCCTACAGCGTTCATGCCAGTGTTAAATACGAAACCCAAATAAAAGACGATGCCGATTGAACCTCCGAACTCTGGTCCGAGAGAGCGAGAAATGAGATAGTAGGCACCACCACCGCGAACAGTGCCATTTGTAGCTATAGCCGAGATAGATAAAGTGGTAACGAGGTTGATTAAGTATGATGCAATGAGCATAACTACCGTATTCGTTAGTTAGGCATATCTAAAGAGAGAGCAAACACGTAGGCTTGTTTGACCAATTCCTATTCTTTCTGGAGGAAATGACATCCGGCAGGTTATGGGACCTCCCCCTCTTAATGCCCTCGTTTTTGTGAAGTTCAGACAACAAGAGTAGGGCCGTCTGGAAGGAGATATTGTCAAACTCACTCATCATGCCCAAAAACCCGCTCTGGCCGAGGATCAAACCGAACCTCAAGAACATCAAAATGCTCAGAACATTTAAACTGGTCGGCACAAAAACACCAGAGAATGTTCCTAGTTTTCCGTGGCCGCCTACAGGCCGAGGCATAGCCCCAGTCCTCGTTCCAGCAGCAGATACATTCTGCCCTTTTGTCTCTGTTTCGTCCTGCGTCTGCATTTTGAGGGATGTGTGATCCAATACCACTGTGCTGCGGGTGCTCTTTCGCCGGTCTCTGGGAAACGAACTGCTGGACAAGCGCACATCAGCACCCGTTAGCCTCCCAAACACCTTTCGAGTGAATGCATGTTCCCTCGGTGCTGCAGGCGAGCTAGAGGTATGAGGTTCGTAAGGGTGTGAAGTCGAAGTCACAACTGGCGGGGGTTCGGTCGAAGAGGGTGGAGGCATCAGTGAGAACCGGCGATCCAATTGTGCCGCATCATCAGTCGCAGTGCGGGTGAGGAAGTTGGGTCTAGCCCGATGTGGTTCTTTGGCGTGCGCCAGGGGATCCAACTGCGACATATTGGCGGATGCTCTGATCAATGACGATGCAGTAGTTCCTTGCACTTGGGCCTGGGTCTTGTCATTTCATCAAGAATGCACGTTTGGTTGCAATCAGAAGCTAATCAGTTGGTCCTGATAAGCTTCGACCGGGCGGTCATCATCCCTCTCAAGCTTGAAAAGCGCTCGCAAAAAGCAAATTGGTCCTCTCCTCCATGACATTGCCCTGCCGGAAGCACCTGCTACATTTCTTGGTCGAGGTTCGAGCCTGGTAAATACGCAGCACGGTGAGATCATGTCCCCCACAGTAATTGCGGGTTGTTCTATTGGCCCACGGCAGCGTGCAGCAACTGCC